>KZ808411.1:20150-37521 GCA_000696205.2 Oncopeltus fasciatus | reverse complement strand
TATATATTTATATATATATATATGTTTGTATAAAACTGTAAATATAAACATCAATGTTTCATTCTTTTTCTATATAAAGTATCATTATTAACTTTTTGGGTAAAAAAAATAAAATATATTTTAAGTAAAAAAAACAAAAAAACAATTAAAACAACTATTCATGCCAAAGGTTTGGATATTTTCCTTCACTCTTTTGTGTCCACAAAATACACAAGAAAAAACTTATAACAGCATGCTCAATAAGCTGTTTCCTTTATAAAAAGTCATTAGGACAACTACAAAAATATATAAAGCACAATATTAACATAAATAAACTGACTCATTATTTATAAATATGAATAATTAAATATGAATTGTCTGCTTGAGTTCCTGAATTTTTAATGCTTAAATATAATTTTGGAGTTTGAAAAATCCACAAAATATAATTCATTATTATATTAATATATTTCAGATGGGAGAATTGAACAAAAAATTTGAGCAGGAATTAAATGATGCTGTAGTTGTAGCATGCCGATTTCCACTTCCTTCTAAACAACCTGACCTCATTATTGGAATTGGTATTGACAGAGTTTGGGTGTATAGATTTGAGAAGAAGTTAAGATAGTGTTCATTAATGTTTCTAAATAAATAATTTCTATTTATTTTAATTAAATTTTTGTACATCATTATGTCTTAAGAAAACAAATGATGTATTAGTAGATAATTATTATTAATTATTGTGGTTCTGTCTAGGTTGATAAAAAAAAAAAAAATTTAATTTAAAGAAATTTATTTTTAGCCATCTTCCGTGCTGTTGAAATACAATGTCATAAGAAAACATGGGAAAAACAAAACTATATTATTTATATTATTAAAATTTGATATAAAATGCTTAGGAAAACAATAACAGAATATGTAGAAAGTTCCTACTTATCATGAAGGTGAAAGGACATGTGTCGTCATCTGTTTCAAATGTTCATAACTGAGAGGTAAGGTTTGGAAATTAGGAAAACTTAAGATGGACAAGTGGAAGGTGCGGAATTTGAGACTTATGTACAAAGGGAGAGCGGTCTGCAACAAAGGGGGCATTACCAGGAAAAATAGGTAAAAATCATTTCCTTAACCCCATTCCTTTTTTAATTAGGTACCTTGCTGGTACTTAAATCTTTGAAATTTGCAAATTTTGTGAAAATAAGTTCAGCTCTTTTTGGCTTACAATTTTTATAATTCCAGTTCATAAAAGTTTTTGAAAATTTTATATATANCAAAAGCTAAAAAATTTGGCCCTATAAAATATATATATATATATATATATACTATATCCTTCTTACTCGACCCCAAAAACTATAAATTTGCGTATTTAAATACAAGGTGTTCATTTAAAGATTGCTCAAATCCATTTGCTGCTTAAACTGGTTTCCTGGTTGATCTAAGCGAAAAATACAAGAGGAAAATTTGGTAGTCCGTCATCTGTATTTTCAAAATATTTGACTTGTTCTTCGATTGCTATGTGTATGCAACACATGCACATCCAAAAGTAGGGGTTTTTAGATGACTCCTAACTTCATATATGCAGTCTTAAAGAGAAAACAATTTTGTATATGAAATGAAATTAAAATCTGCAGTTAGATAACTTGAAAAATAAAGGTGCTAGGTTATTTTAAAATCTTCTATTTGGAAATCATATTTTGATTTTTAATTTCTTATCAAGAAGAAATAGAAGCAAGTGACATTATTTGTTCATCCTCTTTCTATTGCCAAGGAAGTAAAGAAAATATTTTTTTATAATTACAGGAAATAAGTAATGTTTCCAGGGGTCTTTTAAGCAATAATCAAATGTCTTAGTAATCTCTTAAGATTCAGATGTTCATAAGTTTAGGCTTTTGGGCTAGTTTTTATTTTATTTAATTCTGTAGTTTGTTAAAAACAAAAGTCACCGCAGATCGAGTCATTGTAATTAATAACATAATGAGCAATAATTATAACATAATAAGTGAAAAAGAACATGTATGAAACAAGAGAAGAAGTATGCATTAAGATCATAAAAATGCACATTACTCAGCTTGCAGAGTGTGTACTATGTCTTGGATGATGCCACCTCTGGCTCCAAAGGGCCTCTGCATTCTCTGATGGAGGTTATTTACTGTTCTCTTTATCTAAACTATAGGCATTGATATTCTTCCTGTCATCTGATCTAGTGTATGGATTGGTGGGTATCTTATTTTTAATACTCTTTTTAAGAAAAAATCTAGCTGTGTCATATCAAAAGACCTTGTTGGCCAAGAAATTAGTCTACCTCAGCCTATCCACCTGTTTTTAAACATGGTGCTAACAGCTCCACTTGCTTGCTGTGAATAGAGTATGTGAAATCCAACTTACTAAAACTGCATGTTTAGTTTTGTGTAAAGGGGTATCTTTTCAAGAAGCTGTAAGAGTTGCTCTTTGATGAATCTAGAATAAGCAGCTCCATTGAGTGCCCCCATTACAATGGTCTGCCCACCTGGCAGATCCAATGGGGGGTTAACATTAAGCCAGTAGTGGCAATTATGTCTTAAGTATATCCTTATTTATTATTGTTAAGTGAACAACTAATTTCTTAAATTCGTTTTCTGGTGAGCGACTCTTCATTATTCGGTTTTCCGTTTCGGCAAGCAAAGTATTTTTCCGAGTCTTTTGCCTGTTACATCGGGTATCCAAGTCGTCCGTCATCGGCGTAATTCTCGAGTCCAAACGCGGTCATGTGGTTTAAATAATTGGAAATATCCAAGACGTATTCCTTCTTCACCTACCTATTCGGTCTCGGCATATCCAACTTGTGTATAACTTTCCGATCTAATAATAATTCAGCCGGTGGTAATGTGCGTGTCTGCCCGATATCTGAGCAGGCAATCATTGTGGGCACCGTCGATGTTCTGGCTATGACATTTCCCAATATCATCTTCAGTACCAGATTCATGGTACCGACACACTTCTCTGTCTGGCCATTAGAAGGAGATCGGTGTAGTAATGTGAGATATAACAAATCGCTCGCAAAACTGCCTAAACTCAATCGAGACGAACGTGGAACAGTTATCACTATTGCCTCAGATATCCATGTCAGGACACGAGAAGTTTTAAATAATGAATGTGTTCGCTGTTATATTCTTGAGTCGAGTGATTTCTGGCCATTTGGAATACGATTCAAATAAGAATTGAGGAACAGACCTGCAAAATCCACATTTATTCTTCTTCGTGGTACTTGCCCATTAACCTATCCCAAAAAAAACGTATTAATATAGTTACCCCAGCGTAAAAATTAATAAATGTAATTTACATGAAAAAATAAATGACTGTATATACATTTTTTTTTGTTTTATTACAAATACCATTGAATTATTATATATAATAAGTACAAAATATATAAAATGAGAAATGTGAAAATGCTCTCAAAAATAAATTAACTCTAATTGTGAATTTTAATTCACTTTAAACGTGTCTCAGTATCACCTAATATGAATTAATAAAATGAAGACCGCATTATTTTTAGAACTTTAGAAAGTTCAGAGTTGGATAATAGTCCAAAATACTAGGTTTTTTTAAATAGCCGCCTAAGCTCAAAATCTTAGAATGGAGGTACTGGAATTTTTGATTGGCATCTATCCATACCCGCCCACAATCTCACAACTAACCCTGCCACTAGGGCTAGAAGTGAAGACTCATCTGCCCACTAGCAACCCGTGCTTAAATATTTACTACAATGTTGAAGAATTCACTTAGTTTACAATTTGTCATTCAATTTTATAGGCTCACTCATTCATGTTATGGTAAAATAGTGAATTAACGGATTTGAATGAACCATTCTCATTGTATTCAAACTTTTTTTTTTTTTAAATAAATCTTTATTTATTACATCTGTTATATAACATCTCGTAATTTGATGACTTAAAATAAATGTACATGTATAAAAATAATATAAATAAAATTAACAATAAACAAATAAATGGTCATCACTGTGCAGGGAGAAGGGGCCCATCGACCCAATTCCCAATAAGTTTAGGCATTAAGGCCCAGGAGGTCGCGAGGCCATCTCCGTTTTAGTCGCCGGTGAGGATTGTGGGGATTGGAGTCCGACGACAGGGATTGGGCAAATGGATTGGGATGAAATTGGAGTTTACTATGGAAGAGTTTGAAGCGGGTGGAGATAAGGTCTTTGACAAAAGGAATATTAAAGTCGTGATGAAGGGTAGAGTTGGACACATAATATGGAGCGTTAGCAATTATTCTAAGAATTTTGGACTGAAAGGATTGTATTCGTTGGATATTGGAAGGCTTAGCGGTACCCCACAGTTCTGCACCATAGGTCCAGATTAGTCTTATTATGGTCTTGTAGATGGTCAGTTTATTTTCTAATGTGAGCTGTGAGCGCCTATTTATAAGGCTGTATAAGAGTCCGTGGCGTCTGTTGAGTTCTTGTCGTTTGATTTTAGTATGTTCATTCCAGTATTCAAACTAAAAATCTTAAGATTTAGTTTCAAATATGGTCAGAAATATTCGCCGGCCCTTATGACGACTAAAATTTCGGGGTTGCTTTAAAATGTTGATTTTTGTTATAACGTTCTCAGAATTTTTCTGTGAGTTCGCAATATGATGACTGATGTCAAATAACTTCTTCAATAAGAAGATAGTTTGTTGACAATCGAACTTTGGGGGCGAAGATTCAATCTTGGAATTTGAATAGTCATGATTTAGTTATCCTACAGCAGGAGACTTCCTCCCTCCCTTGCCCTAAAGAAGGCCTGAATTTTTGGCATAATACAATTTTTTTTGTTCGCAAATTAGTTTTTATTTATCCAAATTCCAAAACCGAATCCTCGACCAATCTTCCCTCATTCCTTTAAAGATTCTGTAATGTAACTCTTTCTTTTTAAATGTGGCTTTGAGTGTTTTTTTTTTTTTCCCCTAGAGTTGTTGAATAAATCTATTGCAGAAAGTTGCGTGAGTGATTCACTCAAGATTTATGTTGAATTGTAACAGTGATCTTTGATAGCTAGTAAGGCCAATTTTGAAGTATCGTTTATTGTCTTTCATTTAACTATAAATATATCTCTTTGGACAATGAGAAGGCTACAGTGCCGCGCTCTTCATGAAATTGTTTAGTAATTGTGGCATTACTGGCGTTTTCTGTTCTGTTCACCGGGTGTATATTTATCAAAGCCTGAAACAGTTTTTTGATTATTAAACAACTCAGCAATGGTATGAAGTCTTCTTCTTCATTTTTAAATAATGTATAATACATTTCCTAACTTTCGATTGATTAATGACCTGAATTAACCTATTTGATATGACTTGCTATTTGTCATTATTTTTTATATATTAGTCATATTACTCTTAATATTTTGTATAAGACTTCTTTATTATATTTGATTTCGTGTTTATGTTTATCATTGTTTGTAGATTTTAATCAGTGGTTAATTACTAAATAGAGCATTTTTTCAAGCAAATATATGATTATATCAGTCAATATTATTTTCGCAAGTTCATTGAATTTTGCTTTAATTTTCCAAATTGTCCATGTTTTATTTTTGTTGTTCACAGTAATTATAGTTTAACCATATTCTCTTTTTTGTTTATATATATAATAGATAATAATTTTGACTGATACTTCATTACACACTCACATATTTGTGTGTGTATGTTAGTCCTATCTGCCAAGTATGTGATCCTATAGTCTGCAAGGGATAATTAAGAGGCCACTTAAGAGGTTTTCTGAAGTATGCTAGAAGCAAGTTTTTTTTTTTTTTTGTAAATCAGACAGTTATTTGTCCCCAATTATTTTTAATGAATAACCTTTCAAACCAATTTAGGTAATATAACCAATAGACTTGAGAGTAGTCGAAATCTTGCAATAAGTATGAATGTATTTTCTTATGCCAGGAAACGTCACTCTCTCTCTGTGAGACTTCGCTCTTTTCTTAAACTCCATTTTGTTACCAGCATGGTATTATAGTTTATAACTAATAAGCCTATTATACTTTACAATAATTTAATAACTTTAGAGGTTCATAAAATTAGTTGAAGCACATGAATATACAAATATTTTTAGTTCAAATAATAAGGTTTTTATTTAGGTATATGCATTATGAACCTACTAAAATACGTAATATTTGAACTTTCTCAAAGAAAAATGGGCTGAGAGGGGTGAGACAATAAGAAAAAGTAGGAAGCTTTTTTTAGTGCCCTGAATTCCAACCTTCATGGAGTGAACTGGCAGTCTCAGAGCAATGCATGGAAGAAAGAAGCCTCTTTGTAAATGTTGCCTCATTATTCAAGAATAAAAAGAGTGACTTCAATAATAATAAGATGGTTTTGTAATACCAGATAATGAAGAATGTTAAAAGCATTAAAAACTAATCTTCTAGCATTTCATAACTAGCATTCTTAACCAGAAATGAGGTTGGAACACTCCTTTTTCAAGATATAGTTTTCATCTTTCATGGATGAGTTAAACAGTTTAAACAATTTCTTCTCTAATGAATGATAAATCAACGTGTGTGTTGTAACCATACCCCCCCCCCCCAAAAAAAAAAAAAAAAGTTATTATTGAGCCATCTTACTGTAAAGTGATAGGTGGAAGCTTGGTGCAATTTTTGTTTGTGGCTTGGTGGAAGCTTTTTGTTTGTTTTCCTTACCCTACCCTTTCTCAAACCAAAGATAAAAAAGTATAGCTAATCAAGTTATCAATATGTTCATATGATTTCTTAGGTCCCTTGAATCTAGCGTAATCTTTTTTGTAATTTTCATGAAATGAATTGTTGAGGATGTGATGAGCATCCATTAGATGTTTTTGTAATTGAACATATAAGAATTTGTTTAGTAAATATTTTGCTACAATGTGTTAGATTATGTATTTATTTTTTAAATTATGGGACTCAAGAATTGAAGTGAACAAGCCTAATTGAAGAAAAATTAATAAATCCGAGTTCTCAACAAGTAAAATTTTGACATCTGGAAGTTACACATAGAGGCAAAGCGTGAGGCTAAAATTTTTTCGAACTTAAAATGGGCAAGAGGCAGCTGAGTGGGACATAGCTGACAGGGAAGCCAAGTTGGATCTGAGTCTAAATGAACCTATATCATTTGTAGGACTTAATTTGGCTTACTGATCTAAGCATATGGAGCAGTGACCTAAGTTCACTTCCATATTCCAGAGCTGGTCTAATTTAGCTTTTATATTCCAAAGAAAGTATGTCATGAGTTGCATCCTACTCGATGCCTATTATACCATTAAGCAGGTTATCCTCTTTTCAACCATCTCTGGTGCTTCTGCTTTTTTGTATCATGTAAGCCTATTATCCTGAATTAATTCAAGATATTTCACTGAGTGAGTTGCCTTTTATGCTGTCATCAACCCTTTATTGTAATGGAAACAACCCTTTACTATGAAAGAAATAATGTCCCACAAAAATAAATAACTGAATAAAATAGGGGCTTCTCAAAACTTGTTATTTACCATAGTATTTAAAGATAATTAAATTTATCTTGGACCCCTTAATAACAAAAATCATTTCATTGATGGGTAGGATTTTAATATTATCTGTAAGCCCAATTTCATATTAAAATTAAAATTTTAGTTAATCCACTATTTTCATCTAAGCAAAAGTTAAAATATTATAAACTTAAAATACTCTAAAAGATGCAATATTATCTTAAATAAATAATTAAAACTGATCAGCTCTCCTTTTCTTTTGAATTATCATTCATTGATTGAGTGTGTTACTAAAATAAAAACCAAGTTTTCTTGAAATGCCTAAAAGGCTAATATTTATTTTTTAATAAGTAAAGATACCACCTTTATTTATGGGGACTCTAATAAAATTTATTTTAAAAAGCTCTTCATTTTATTAATTAGTGTGAAATTAATCAGTGAATAAAAATATTAAACCTTTCATATGGAAGATGCAATTAGGCAGGGAGATGCCAACTTCCCACATTATCAAGTCTTATTTGCTAAGCAACTTATAAGAGTCAATGATCTCATTATCAGGACTTACAAACAAGTCTTTAGAGGAGTACATTTTAGAGGCCGTATCATTTATCCCAAAAGCAGCTTAACTAATAAGACTTGGTGAGTGTAAGGATTTTGTGATTTATTTCTATTAAGTTCACAATTATATATTTGATTTGAAATAGATTTAATTTCCTTTTATTTGGTGCAGTGATTGATTATTGTATCAAAATAATTATATATTTATTTCAGTTCCGTAACCAGTATGATTCTGATGTTACGGTGTGGAGTCCCCAAGGGCGTTTACATCAAGTTGAATATGCCATGGAAGCTGTGAAGCTAGGTGCTGCGACTGTAGGAGTGAAGAGTAAAGATTTTGCTGTGCTTGTAGCTCTCAAAAGAGCATCTTCTGAACTCTCAGCTCATCAAAAAAAAATTATACCTCTTGATAGTCACATAGGGATGAGTATTTCTGGATTAACTGCTGATGCTAGAATTCTTAGGTAATTGTTTTGTTTGTCATTTTTGTTTTACTCTTTATTAGAATATATTGTATTCATAAAATTTGGATTTTAATTTTCTATCTAATTATATGTTTTAGAGGCTCCTGAGCCCATTTAATCTATCCAAAATATACTCAAGACTTAAGACATAGCCTTGTATAATATTACAATTAATTATCAATATTATTATAAGAAGCCTTGGCTATTTTTCTAAACACTGATGTATTGTTTTAAAATAATAACTAATAATAAAAGCAAATTAACTTTTTTTTAAATTCAAAATATCTAGTGTTATTGACTTATACCATTNTTTATTTTAATTGAAGTTTGTACTTCAAAATTTAATTAATAATTGTCTATATGCCAATTAAGTTAAGTAATTTTTGAAATATTTTTATTGTATATCGATATAAATTCAGCAAAAGTTTAAGACCAAGAAGAGGTGGTTAATATAATAACTTTTGGTTGAATGAAAATTTGATGGTGTTGTGTTGCAAAGAAATGTTGATAGTTCTTTAACACTAGACTGCCTAAGTAAGTAATTTTAACTGCTTTTCAATTTCAATTAAAAAAATAATTATGTAAATAATGATACAGCTTCTTATAATTTTGTGACTTTTTCTTTAACATTTAAATGTGTTTATTAATCATTGTTGTTGCCCCCCCCCCCCACTCCTTCATTTCCAGTATATATGTGTGTGTGTGTACTTGCGTGTGTGCGTACATACCACTTTTTGACTGCTTTCAGGCAATATAGGTATGTACTAAGTTTCTGCCTTTCTAGTGTTAATAAAAGTAATAGAAAAAATCATGAAGTTCATATCAACTGGCGATAGGACTGGAATATCTGAAATATAATGTCTATGAGGATATTATATATATATAAAAATACACACACACACACACACACACACACACACACACACACACACACACACACACACACACACACACACACACACACATACACACATATATAAACCTCAACTTTTTAAAGAACTACTTAGAAAAAACTTAAAATTGTACCTACTTATTTGTGAGTATATATGCTGTTCTCTAGAATCTAGTTTTTAAAATAAAGAAACCGAAATTGCTTATTGAGTTTATTTTCCCAAACTGTAAAATGAATGTTTTAATGCTAAAATCAGTCAAAGGAGGTTAGGAGAAGCCAGATTGTTAAATAATTTACATTTTCACTATTGTACGTTCAAAAAATTTTACTACTTCTTTGTGAAAAGTGTAAATTTAATTTTATTTCTTCATTGTTCTAATTTTTTTAATTATTTAGTTATTATTACTAGTTATTTTTATAAACATATAAATGAAAACAAATGTTTATAATATTTACTAGATTGTTCAATAAGTTTTGCGTTTCGATAAGAAAAGCACAATTTCTTGGTTTGAAATACCCTTTATTATTCAGTATTGTCTTCCTGAACATCAATACACTAGTTCCGATGAGATTTCAATTTATGAATTCCATCCCTGAAGTGAGAATCTAGAAGTAGAATTTAAACTTCTACAGCTGTTTTGACCTTATCATTTGGTGAAAAACACTTTCCACACATGAATTATTATTAAATTAGGTTTGGAAACAGATGGAAGTCGCTAGTGGCCAAATCTGGTGAATTTAGTGGATGCTCCAACAATTCAAACTTTAATTCTAAGATTTAAGCCATTATCACAATGCTCTTGTGACACAATGCATCGACTTACAAAAAAAAAAAAAAAAATTCTTCTGCAAACTGGGTCTTTTTTTTTTCACAATTTTTTTTCTTCGGCTGTTCTAAAAGGTTAAAATAATATTCAGAATTTATTGTTTTACCAGTTTGCAAGTAATCCTCAAACAAAATTTCTTTCACATCCCTAAAAAACTGATAATAACACCTTCTTGGCTGGTTTTGGGGCTAGAACTCATTTTGGAGCGAAGGACCAGGTTCACTCCACTCTTTATCCTCTTGTTTTGATTCAGGATAATAGTGATAGACCCAAGTCTCATTCATAGTGATAAATTGATGCACAAAATCCACTTTATCCTTCAAAAACGCTCTAAATGTTGCCGAGAAAGTCACATTCGAATGCGTTCTATTGTTACTAAAAACATTAAATTTGCTGAAAAACTTATTTGGCATGGACATGCTGGTTCTTCTTCAGTTCAACATTTTTTGACTTATTGAATCATGTTACCCAAGCAAGTTTAGTGTCAAAAGATTAATGTTATGCTGGTTTTATGATGCATTGTTGATTGAATTTAGTACTGAATCTCAAACAACTTCTTTTTTTTTTTTTTTTTTTTTTTTTTTAACTCAATCCTGGCCAATTTCTTTTTAAAAATTATAATTCCAACCAATTTCTAAAAATAATTTAATTTTTATAAATCTAATTTGTCAAGATTCCTGTTATATATTGTTCACTAAATAATTGTGTTATAAAATGAGTAATGATAAAAGATTAAAAGAATTTTATATGATATGATTGTTTCATATCTTAGTTGTATTTGTTCATAATACTATGAAGGAGCTATAAAGTTAAGAAAAAAGAATACTTAAATTTGTTGACTCTGAACAATATATATAAATAGTATGAACTGCTTCCTTGGACTAAAATAGGTTGTTCTACTTAGTTCTTACTGCAAGCTCTTGGTGTAAAGAAATATAATTCATTATGTTTTCCATATTTTTATCCTATTAATTTTATTGTTATCCTTTTCCAGTCGACAAATGAGAAGTGAATGTTTATCATACAATTATGCTTATGGAAGTGAAATACCTGTTGTAAGATTAATGAATAAAATAGCAAACATGATGCAAAGCTCTACACAGCGGTATGACAGAAGACCTTATGGTGTTGGCTTGCTTGTTGCAGGATACGATGTAAGTCGCTGTATATTATATTATATTGATGACTATACAAAATTAGATCTAATACTATTTAAATTCTGGTTGGTTTATCAGAATCATGCATGGATGTAAGATGACATAATAGACAAATTTAAAAAATAATAATAAATAATTAATGTACTCTTATAGGAACTCATGCATTAGGCATCTATTTTTTTTCAATTTTATTATGGTATTTTGAATGTCATTATTTTTATTCAAAAAGTGTACAATAAATATTATTTATGCCATACTTACCAAATAATAGATTGATATTCATTTCTACTAGTTATTAATTTACTATATACCATATTATGATTATTCTGTTGGGCTGCAACCCACCCATGGTCCCCTAGACCTCTAATAAATAAAACCAAGGTTCTTACTTAAGCTCTTGGTGTAAAGCCAGTCTCTGTATAAAGCCTTTAGGATTTTAAGTGTGCTTTGAGATAAAGCCTTTAGTAGTGACAGAGCTTTGAAATCACTTCAGGTGCATGCTACAGTCATATCTTTTTGCCAACCATACTCAGCAGGTTTGGGTCTTACAGATACCCATTTTATTAAGGTTGTATCTATGAGGGCTTTGTTTGGAGTAAAAAATTTGACCTCAAGCCTCAATTATCTGCCTGACTGATAAAAGTAGTGTTTTGACCTTTTACCTGATGTCATGATGAATGCTTTATAGTGCCTCACTCCTGCTTTGTTTAGCCAGTATGCATTGCACTCCATTTTTCTTTTTAAGTGTTAGCCTCCCCTTCAACCACTTAGGGTCATGGAGAGAGGGGCCACCTAAAGGTTACCACCCCATTCTAAACACCCATGGCTTAGAGCAAGCTTTTAGTTATATATAAAAAATTGCCCTCGACTGGATTTGAACCCGCAGCATCAGGATTGGGAGACCTGAATGGATCCCCGAGTTACCCTAGAGCCCCTTGCTCTCCTTTGGCCCCCAGGATTCCACTTCTTTCCTCATGGAAATTTTAGACACTCCTGCAATCTTCAATAAAAATAATCTATTTAAAGGAAAACAGATGAAAGTGCTGTTGTTCACGTAGGCTCCGACAGTCGTCAGATGTATTTACCGTTTCTTCTTCCGGATTGGACCGTGTCAAGTTGTTGTTGATAGTTGCCGAGCTTTCGCACATCATGTGATGGCTTTTTCAGAGCTGAATAGAGAATGAGAGCTGTTTTTTAAATCCAGGTGGTACATAAATACCATGTTTTATACACCAGGTGGTGTATAATCCTGGTTTGTATGTTTGAGCAATTTTAAAATTTTTACCTTCTATTTTCCTCTATTAGAAATAATAGATCAAGCTCAAATGAATTTAGACGCTTATTTAATATGAATAGAACTTAAATTTAAAATTTTATCAAATTCTTTCAACCCATAGATTGACTTATATATTTGGTTTTCAGACTGTCTTGAAAAACAAAACCCCTTTTTTTTTGGGGGGGGGGGCATATAGTTTTGATTTTTCAGGTGCATTATAATAGTTTATTTGCTATTAATAAAATACAAAAATAAATCAGTATCACTTCGTAAATTTTTTTTAATCATGATTTTTACTCATTGTAACAAAACATCTGTAACTTTTACAGCATTATTAGTTGGAATAGTGGTATTTCTTACACTACATTTTTTTCTTATACGAATAATTGGAGGCTGTAATTTATATTGAAAAAACACAAATGTTAAACAAACAATTATTTTATTGATTAAATATACGGCATCTAAAATCTCTAAGAAAGCCCAAGAAAATAGCATATTCTTTCATTCTAATATCTATTTGAAACATCTTAATGCTTAGGAGCTATTAAATAAATATATGAGAAAAATATTTATTAAAAAAAATTTATGGCACTCATCACAGATCACATGTAATTTTTTTTTTTTTTAAATAAGAACTTCAAGAAAATTAAGTAGAAAATACAAATTTTTAAAATAGAATAGAAAATAATATTTTATGCATTATTTCTTTGAGTTATATTATTTATTTAGGACTTCAATCTCCATCATGAATATTCTCTAAAAAAGGATATCTCAATCTGAGGCCTGAAATGTTTCACGTTTTTCATCTTACTTTGATTTTTTCATCTAATTTTTATAGAGAACAGCTTACTTCTACAAGATAGTAGATCACATCTTCTGGTCTTGTGCAGTAATTACTTATTTCAATTTTATGACCAGTAAACCCACAGTGCCTTGTGTTTTTTTGTCAAGTGCAATCATTTCCGGTTTTTCACAATGACTACCTGATTTTTTTTTTTTNTTTTTTTTTTTTTTTTTTTTTTTTTTTTTTTTTTTTTTTTTTTTTTTTTTTTTTTTTTGCACATTAGATCATTTTTCTTTTACATTAATATATATATATATGTTATTTTGTATTTTTTTAAAAACTCAGGAGGAATCTCCATTAATTTTTTAGAGCTGCTTTCAACAATTTTCCAAAGAAGTTCAGGTAGTTTAATGGAACCAGTCATTACAGGTTGCATAACTATTGGAACCTCTTATGTCTCTGGTCAGTCAAGTTATTGTTTATATGGGCTTTAAGTATGCCTGTTCACTCACCAATAATGTATTTTTCCTTATTATGCTTGAATCATAAAAATTATCATTATCCGAGTTTGTCAATCACAGCAATGTGATGCTGTGTTTGGCTGGTTTTTCAACATGAAACTACACCTTCCTCTTAATGGTATAAAAGTCTCAACAACAAGAGAATAATTTTTCTAGCAATTATTTATACACTCAGTGTCAAAATGTTAGACACGCCCATTGAAATTAATAAAACATTCCATGTTTTCTTTATTTTTGATTGAAAACAATTTTTTAAGTGCAGTTTTAAGTATAAATTATGATATTTATGGAAAATTATATGGAAACTTTCCATGGAGCTCGGAGCCTAAGAGCGAGGTATTTGCTCACTACACTCTTATAGCAACCCTTGTAACTTCAAGGCGGTCACATTCGAGAAAAAGAGAAATGACGCCATCAGAGATGTGTTCATTACTAAGGCCTTGTTCAATATCCGTGAGCAACAACTTAAGGGTTACCCTAGACGGTAATGTTTCAAAATAGGGCACTATGCTATGGTCTGCTACTCCAAACCAAAGAGAACTAAGAAGATCTTGTCAAGCACCAAATATATGACTACATCAATTCTATTTCAGGGGGAAAATGAGACGATATGATGTCATTTTAAATTATTACTTTTTTTTTTCACTATTTATAACTGTTATATGTTTTTATTATGTACTTGTTTATTATGCATTATTATTATCTTCTGTGTTAATCATAACTATGTGAAATTTTATGTTGATTAAAACCTTGGTCCTCAAGGAAAGGTTATTAGCTCACTCTTCTATTAATTTTCAAATTCTTATAGAAGACTACTTACCTCACCCTACCCCTTGGTATTGAATTGACAATCTGTTGTGTATTCTTTTTATCAAATGCCAATGATCTTACTGTACCTAGCCACAATTGTGTTGTATCTAAATACACACCACTAATGTGGTGTTCACATTTATTTTGTTAAAAACAATAATACTATAAAATTGTTTCCGTTCGAATTAGGTCACCAATGGACATTGTTCCTTTAAACAGTTTTGTCCTGATTGATATTAAAACTGCTTTAAATTGTTTTACAATTTTTTATTGACTTAAAAAAAAAATATAATTATGCATGTAAATATAAAATTTTGCAGTATGTAAAACAATTCATGTTACCACTCTGCTCCAAAATAGAAATCTACAGTTTTCTTTGATTCACTCATATTAAAACATATTAAAGAACTGAAGTTCTAGAAGCATGATTTTTTCCTCAAGATTTTGAGTGTTATGAAGAATTAAGTGATTAATATATTTTTATTAGATGATACTTCTCTGGAAATAAATAATTACGCATTTTAATTGAATTATTAATAGGCTACAATATTATTTCCTTAAAAGAATACTCAAGAGTAGTAACTCATTTTTCATCTCAATTTTGAATAAAATAAAAAATTTCAAGGTTAAAAATTGTATTTAGTTTTTTGAGACCTTTCCATACTTATTTTCATTAAATACATTTGAGTTTTTTAGACAATTCAAGTATAATTATTTGTTTCAGGGTGACGGTCCTCATATCTTTCAAATTTGCCCCTCAGCTAATCTCTATGAGTGCCGTTCTATGGCAATAGGTGCACGTTCTCAAAGTGCTCGTACTTACTTGGAAAAACATTTGACTGAAATTGGAGAATCACCTTCATTAGTGGAGCTTATGAAACATGCTCTTAGAGCACTTAGGGACTCATCTCCAAATGATACTGAACTCAGCTCAAAGGTATGTTACTTATATTAATGTAATAAAAATAGTAACATCATTTTCTCTATGCATCAGGAGTTTATACACATGCTCTATTCAAGATAAAGAGTATATCACTTGACTCCTTATACTAAAATTCTAGTGTTTTATGATAACTGAAAAGTACTTAAGGATAACTTTTCAGGCAGATTAAAACTCACATTTATATTGAATTTTATTATGGTTATTATATTCTACTGGTATGGTACCAGGCTTCATCTAACATGACTATAGGGTTGAAAAACAATGAATAATAATACTTTAATGGGTGAGCTCTATTGTTGAATATATATGTCTGACAAAAATAACATGCACTTCCAATTTATTGTGATATTATAACAAATTTATCAACTTTATATTTTTTCCAATAAATTCTACTCAAGAATTAAACTTCCATGAAGTGTTTTACACATCCATGAAAGATGCTTCTATGCCTCAGCTGATGTTCAAGTTTTGAGGGTTGCATTCAAAATCAATTGTAGTGCCTAAGTCCAGAACTTTAGTTTAACTTTAGATTATTATAGTCTATGAACTAATCAATGAAATCTGCTTTAAAAAAATTTTTTCTACTCAATTTCAAACTCTCGGAAGTATTTTCTACCTTCGCAATACGTATAACATAGTTAAATTTAGTTGTATCAGTGTGAGACTTTTTTATTTTGTATATAATAATCAGGATGTTTGCATAATGTCAGCTAATGGAAAATTAGATGAAATCCTCCTGTGTCTTGATAATAATTAAGAACAAAGATAAATTGAAGTTAATTTATTATTATGCTTACTAATTACAGCTAACAATAGATCCTAGTGTACTTACTAACTAATAAATAGGAAGGATAATTTACTTACAGTTAATTAGCTAATATGTACAAATAAATTAAATGTGCTTATTTACAAGAGGCATCAAAATAACTTTTTAATTACTGTCACTTATCATTTCACACTTAAAGGCTACGACCAGCCCAACACTGAGACACATGATCTTTCATGGAAACTGAAACTGATTCAGGGGCCACTGGCAAGCTCCATTTATGACTTCATGAAAGGGGATAGGCAAGCCTAGAAGAATCTGATAGCTATTTCTGCGTAACCTTAATTTGATCTTCTGAAATAAGAAGCAGGTGGTCCTTCCTTCAATTTTCTGAAAAAGGAGGGAATTTAATTTAGTGAAATTGGTAGTACTATGTTTATGTAATCTAATAGAAGAAATAACTTATATGTTTACACAGCAGTCTAATGAACAAATTATTAATAAGCAGTTTGTGAATGAGATTACAAATTAAATAGCAACTATAATTTATGTATGTGTCTTAATATTTTTTCTTCTTTCTATTCTAGAATGTAGCAATTGCAGTAGTGGGCAAGGATACACCATTGAAAGAACTATCAGAGACCGACACTCAGAACTACCTCGATATGATCCTGAGTGAAGAAAGAAGGGGTGGTGACTCTGCTGTAGGAGGGGAAGATCCACCTCCTCCACCTCCTCCCTCTGATGACCCTCCTACCCAGCCTGACCCTGCACCTGTTGTTGCCATGGAAACTCAATAATACTGACCCAAAAACATTAATTTAATTTGTTACATATTTAAAAAAACAACAATAAAGCTATTTGATATTCCTTTAAAATACAATGTTTCCTTTAATTGGATATATATATATATATAGAGCGAAGTAGAG
>KZ808411.1:3089-20132 GCA_000696205.2 Oncopeltus fasciatus | reverse complement strand
TTTTAATCCTTATTATTCTCCTGATTTAATGCTAAGATTTTAGTAATGACTGTTTGTTGTTATTTGTACTAAATATGAGTTTTCAATTTTTTTTTCTCTAAAAAAAAAGCACATTATTAGAAATATCAGAACAATAATGACACTTTTTTTTTTATTGAATTTTTATGGAGAATTTTACTACCCTCATTCTCTATTAAAAATGGAGGGTGGTAAAACAACATAAGCAAGTCACTGATAAAGGTTTGTGATAATATGGTGATTCTAATTATAAGGGACTGCCTATAGGAAGATATATCTAATCTCTGAAGGGGTGAAATGATGGCACCGCAATATACTTTAACTCCATACTCATCAATTAAAAACCCTGAGGAATCTTCTCTATTGTAGCTCATTTAAGTATTGAGTCTTTAATTATTATAGAATGATTTAATATTATTATTGAGCTATGAGATTTTAATTTATTTTAATTAGAATTGATAAGTATATTTTTATTTATTGCATTTATTTACAATAACTGAAGCTTTAATTAGTCTTTCTAAAACATACATTTTCTTTCTATGTTATTAATTAATTTTGTATTTCTAATATAGTATGCTTAAACTTAGCCACTGAACTCAGTAATATTATTTACAAAATCCAGATATAAAAAAAATAATTAAAAATTAATTCACACCCAACCAGGGTTTTACTCACAAAATCAGTTACTATTGGTTTTAATCAATTTAGAGTAAATTTCAGTGAAGAAATCAACTACTCCACCTTACTCCTGCTTGGGCATTGAAATTATCAGTTAGCAGAAGTAAGTGATATACTGAATTTTGTTTCCTTAAAAAGTATGTTCAAGAGAGGATATAGATATATTTTAGTATTTAATAAATTTAGAGTTAAAAACTTCAAGCTGTATGGGAATGTTATTAATAAACTAACTAATATATAAAATAATTTTATAATAAAATATTCAGTAATTATTTTAGCAAATTTAATTAGATTTGTTAATTTTTGTCTTCAGCATACATTCTTGTATAATCTATTGAAAAAAGCAATTGGTTACCCAAGATATAGATATTTTTATAAACCAAGACTATAAATTAAAAACAGTCCAAGGAATAGAAATTGTAAATTAACTATTAAACTGTTTTTCTCACAGCATGGATTCCTAGAATAACATATCTTCGACAATGGGAATAAATTCAACAATACCTAGTTAAAGAACTGAACCTTATTGATTCATCTTCATTTTATCTTTACCCAAAACCTAAACCCGAACTCTCCCCTAGAGAGATATTTTACAATAATAGGACACATCTGGCTGTTAGAAAACAGAGACAAATTTAATAATGACTTTTTTTAAACAAAAATGGCTTATGCAATTTTGGCTCATAATAAATAATCGCTCCACAACAGGACTAAAACCATTTGAGTTACTGACTGGACATTAAGGTGAAAATATACAATATACTAATATTGAAATTGAAAACAACTAGTTCTCATTTGCAAAAAAGGTAAATGAAACAAATAAGAAAAGCAAACAAGATGAACCTTTACAAGGGCCTTTATCAATAAAATTATGTGTCTAAAATGAACGGAAACTGTTAAGAAAAGAAAATTAGCTTGAATTCGAATTGAGACCAATTCTAAATTAATAATGGGAATAATGGACTTCACACTAGGGAATACTCCACATAAAACTCGTCAATAGAATTAAAGAGACAACAAGAAACAACTAAAACCCCAGATTTAACTAATTTACATGAAAAAATACAAGATAATAATATTTACGCACAATGTATATACAACCATTAAATATTGGTAAAATTTCATTACTCAAAGCTCTTGGTCTATTGCCATGATATGCAACCAACGAATGAAGAAGAGCTTTAAAAAAAAGAACATTATGCATACTACTAAGAATCAAGAGGATAACACCAGGATAACCTTAGTTCAGAGAAGCCTTGAAAGGAGGAAACTGACAGCTACTTTTATTTCTAGAACAATTGAATTGTTTTGGCTCTAAGAACTATCAATTCTATAGGCATTATAGCATAAAGGTAAAATATAGGAAAAAAACTAACAAGAAAATTCTCAGCAACTTATATTTATAGTTAAAATAATAAAATTATTTAGTTAAACGTATTTTTATGAACAAAGTAGGAGCTAAGAAGTTAATATTTCTACTCCATCATTAGTTATCAAAACTGTATGTTCCCATTGTGCTGTCCTTGAGCTATCAGAAGTAACAGCTGTCCATCCATCTTCTAAAATAATTACTTCTTTTCCTCCTTCACTGAACACAGGTTCAATGGTGAAAGACATTCCTGCAACCATCTTTTCACCTGTGTCATAATCAGTGCCAGTTGTATCTAAAAGAAAAAGAATGATAAATTATTTAAACAAATAAAAAATATCTAAGACCGTTTATGACCTATCTATTATGTTAAAAAACAAAATATATTTTTTAAGAAAATTTATGGATGGACCTGAATTATGTTTGTATTTTAAAAAATTATAACTTATCAGCTTAACAGGATTTAAACAAATTAAATTCATATGGAAGTGGTTATTACCAAAATGGTAAATATCAGGCAAACCATGAAAGAATGAACCGATTCCATGTCCCAGGAAAGCAGGAACCACATTATAGCCATTTTCCTCAGAAACTTCTTGTATTGTTTTACCTATTAAAAAAAAAAAAAATCAGCCAAAATTTTTTATTTTTTATAAAAGTACTAGATTTTAAAGTTACCAATGGCTGAAAATGGCATTCCAGGTCTGCAAACAGATATCCCAGCCAGTAATGCATCTTTGGTAGTTTTGCATAAATTAAGGCCATTTTCATCTACATCCCCAACTAAAAACATGGCAGAGCAATCCCCATGCATCTGATCCCTATAAACCTAATAAATAGCAAGTATGTTATTGAATAGTTTTCATAAATATTTATTAAAAGCACAAAGACATAATTTATGAACATAATATATTATTATTCAAATACTTAAGTAATATTGACCATCCTAATCCACTAGTACAGACCATGTCTTCCAACTCCAACCCCCTACAACCCTCCACGTCGACTCAAACGAAGATGGCCCCGTGACCTCCTGGGGACATAGCCTGTAAATAATTTGAGAATGGTGTCATTGTCACCTTCTCTCCTCATGTGATTGACATTGAATGTCATTTATTTTAATTTCATTGTAATAAAATTACAAACATTTATTTATTTATTTAACAGAATGTGAAAATTTTATTTTAAAAAAAGAAAAAAAAAGTAATATTGAATAGTCTGATTTTTAGTTCACCAAACAAAGTATAGTTTACTATTTGATTTACCTTAGCCTGTAATGAATTTAATGAGAAAAGAAATGAACAAACAACAATATGTATAAAAATGTACAAGAATACGTATTATATAAAGAAGCTGAATGAGCAAACCAGACTACTAAAAAGCCATTTTTAAATTACTCCAGCCTTCTGTAGAAATAAAAATAATTTTTTAAGAAAATTTAAGTGCCACAAATTGAAGTGGCAAATGGCTCACCCAACTGCTTGACGGGCTTGATGGGTTCTATAATTAACTGCCCTAAACACTGCACAACCTTAAGAGCCTGATTGTTGGGCGACATGTCAGGGCATTAGTTGAGTTATTAAGCTTTTAAAAAAAAACATTAAGGCCCACTAACCTTGTGAGATAAGTCCACTATTCAACTAGAATAAGCTATTGAAATTACCTTTAAATTTTGTTATGTATTTACAAAGTATATGATGTCATAAATGATTCATTGGGTAATATTTTCGGCACTCAAGTCTGAAATTTTAGGCATGTGATAAGTATGTGGGTTATCATTTTCCTTGAAACAGTAGAGTAGGCAGATGCATTAGTTGATATTGTTGGTATACAAATGTTTTACCTTATTAATAGATAAATAAGGCTGTATAATGGTTCTTAGTTTGTTAAAATTGAGTTCTATGGTTAGAAGATTGATATATACAAGGCTGTTTGTTAACTTTTTGTGAGAATATATCAAATTGGAGCTGCATAATTTCCCATGCTGAGAGAAGTGCTATTAAACTTTTTTAAAAACATTAAGGCCTGTAGATTAGTAAGATAAGGCCATTATTCATTTAGAATAAACTATTGAAATTATCTCTAACATTTTTTTATGTATATGATGTCATAAATGTTTTTTTTTTTTACATTTTGGATAATTCTCTATAATAAGGATAGGTCTCCTTGGAAATATTTTAAAATAATAGTAATAAAAAAAAATTAAAATACATAAATAATCATACATTTTTCTGATAACTCTATGCAACACAATGAATAAATTGTTTTCACAACAATAATAATATATACTCATTTAAGTTACAAAACTAATTTATTGATGGACTAATAAGTTAAATAACTTCAGATATATGATAAATTTCTCTCCTCAGTTTCTTTCTATTCTTAATCTTAGTCTTTCAATAAATTAATAATTAATAAAAAGCAATAAACAACTCACCTAACCTTTCAAGATGGAAAAAACAATGAATATAAAGTTAAAATCGCTGTCTAGCTTAAGACTGACCAGCAGGGGAGAATGGGGTAAAATCTTAACATTTGTAGTTATATTCTTAAATATTTGCCTTAATCAGTGTTTTCATATAAATGTTATAGATCATAAATGTTAAAAAATTAAATTTTGCTCCTAATCATGTTCAATAAACTTTTACATAACACAAATTCTAAGTTATTACACTTATAAATTTTGTCTTGTCTTAACGGTCCCTCCCCCTCATCTGATTTCAACTAAAAATGAATTTATTCAACTACTTTCTATAGGGAGGGACCAATAATTATAATGTAGTAATGAGAAGTTTAGTGTAAAATTTATGATTTCTTTTCACAACATTAAAGGGGATGGGTTGATTGATCTGATGCCTCCTGGATTATACTGCCTTCCAACACAAAGAGGGTTTAGCCTTAAGACCTATAGTGGCATTCTCTTATAGTGCCTGAAGAAAGATTAGTAAAAAGAAGCATTTCTGAATTTTTAAAAATAACAGAATGCAAACCAACTTTTACAATCCCTAACAGAAATTATGAAATCTATAAAATTAAAAACAGAATATAAACTCATTTCTCTTAACTTAATTTACTTATTTCCTTCACTGCTTCCTTGTGATGGCATACCATTATTAAAAATTGCTTTAGATAAAAATAAAGCTAATCCTTTCTTTAAAAATTAAATATTTGAAATTTTAATAAAACAAAATTATATGAAATTTAATAATAAATTATACGCCCCCCTATAAAGGATTGGGTATGGGAAAATGTAAAAATTCTTTAATTATGGACTGGTTTGAAGCTGTATTCATAAAATGTATGGTAAATTCTTTTCTTAAAAATATTATTTTATAGAAAAGACAAACAGAGGATATCTTCTGAATTTTTTCAGATAGTGACTTGATTTAATAATTGATTTAATATTAATTAATACTAACCATAAATAAAGAAATAATATTAAAAGGCACAAAATATAACTAATTGGATTTAATTGTTTCATCCTTTCCCGCTAGCCTAAATGCAAGTCTCCCGGGAATGATCTTATTACAGCCCAAATTCTAAACCACTTACCTAATAAAGCAGTAACTTTCCTCACCTACCTCTACAACACCATTCTCCGAACCACACACTTTCCTCTCTTGTGGAAGTTATCCACCGTAATGCTATTCTCAAAGCCTGGCAAACCCCCAAGTAATCCTTCTTCCTATAGCCCAATAAGCTTGCTTCCCCTCTTTACAAAGGTCTTTGAGAAGATTCTTCTTAAAAGGCTGATACCAATCTTAGACGATCACCATATACTTCCAAAACACCACTTTAGTTTCCGAGCCAAACACTCCACGGTCCAACAGGTGTTTAGTGTTGTAGATTGTATATCTTCCTCTTTCGAGAATAAGCAGTACTGCATTGGTGCCTTCCTCGATGTGACGCAAGCATTTGACAGGGTCTGGCATCGGGGACTGTTGTTCAAATTAAAATCCATCCTCCCAAGCACCCTTTACCTTATCCTTTGCTCCTACCTAACCAATCGATTCTTCAGGGTCTGACATTAGATTACTCCGAATATTACCAAGTGGAGGCGGGAGTCCCACAAGGTAGTGTGCTCGGGCCCATCCTTTACATCCTGTATACTGCCGATATCCCCTCTCATCCTAACACACTTCTTGCAACCTTTGCTGATGACCAAGCAATCCTTTCTTCCGATGTAGAAAAAAGCAAATGCTGTCATGTTACGTTCACACTAAGGAAGAAACAGTCTGTCAGAATTTACTTTAATGATATTCTAATTTTTAAATATTTTTATTTGTGGTTTTATTTATCCCACGTAAATTATAAATAATTAATGAGAGGGAACAGAAAATAAAAAACTATCTGTCCTCGCCAGGAATCGAACCTGGATCTCTTGCTATCCGGGCCTCGCGTGCTGACCATTACACCACAAGGACAGGCTAGTTATCTCACTCTATTTCCTGGCGAGGACAGATAGTTTTTTATTTTCTGTTCCCTCTCATTAATTATTTTTAATGATATTCCCATCCCTACTTCCGACTGTGTTTGATATCTGGGCTTTCATCTTGACTCTCGACTAACATGGAACACACACACAAAAATCAAAAGACAGGAACTAAAAAAGAGATTTGGACAACTTTACATGCTGCTGAATCGCTAGCCAACTTTAACAGAGACTAACAAACTAACTCTTTACAAGACACTGCTGAGACCTATTTGGACTTATGGAGTCGAACTGTGGGGAACTGCTAAACAATCCAACATCCAAAGAATACAGTCCATCCAATCCAAAATCCTAAGAGGTTGATGCACTCTATTACGTTGCCAACTCCTTACTCCACAATGACCTTGAAATCCCGTTTGTAAAAGAAGTTATCACAACCCACTTTAATAAATTTCACTCTTACCTTTCCATGCATCCCAATCCTTTAGCCCAAACTCTATCTAGTATTACCCATCCTAATAACCCACC
Organism: Oncopeltus fasciatus; assembly: GCA_000696205.2. NCBI lineage: Eukaryota > Metazoa > Arthropoda > Insecta > Hemiptera > Lygaeidae > Oncopeltus > Oncopeltus fasciatus. The sequence goes on along the minus strand of KZ808411.1, from coordinate 13,107 downwards.
ACGCCGCCTGAATAGAAAATGGCTGCATGACCTCCTCATTGCCAACACTTCCTAATAAGAATTTAAAAAAAAACAATAAAACAAACAATTGTAAATAGTGATTTAGGAGTACTGCCATTGGGCAGCTTCTCCACCAAGCGAAATACATGCTAATTTAAATTTTTTNCAAAAAAAATGGAGAAAGATTCTTATTATTGTGATAAGAGCCTCATGCAATCCTTAGTGTTTGATGCTATGGTGACCGATGATTTGGATAAAGATATACTTAGTGCTAAAAGAGAAGAAATTCAGTAAGTAATTTATGTTTTGAAGTACAATTTTTGTACATAATTATTATATTGATACATACTTATTATATACTTTGAGAGCACATTGCAAGATGTACGCTGTGCAGGATGTAATTTCTCAATAAAATTAAAATAAAAACATTATTTCACATGAAAATGAAAAATTACATAATAAAATTTACTTAGAACATACAACCACAGTCAACTATAAAGGCTATTTCATTTCAAGATCCCAAAACAAAAATACCACCATTTATTTATTACATAGACAGAATACTTAATATTCCACAATTTTTGAAACATATTTTAATATGAAATTAATTCAATTACATTAAATATCTGGCTTCAACTGATGATTTTCAAAATAATTTTGTTATTAAACTTCTTAATGAAGTCTTAAGGAAACACATATTTTTACATAAAAAAAAACAACGTAAACAATTATTTGGCACAGTATTCTATATCTGGGTTCAGTTTTGAAAACTAGATATTTTGGAGAGAAAAATTGAAATTTGGAAATTACTTAAGGAAACTAAAATATAGAGAAAATGAAAAATTAGGAGTCATAAAAAAAATATGGAGGATGTTCGTGTACATGTCTAGGACAACCAGGAAGAATGGTTGAAAGAAATTCAATTTAAAAATAGCTGGGCCATGATGCTCCTCCAGTATAATTTCTCCTACCTGAAGAAAACAAAAGGGAAAGAGCTGAACTCACTAGAAATGCTCCTCACAACATTGCACTAAACATTTTAGAGTCATAGATTCTACGCTTGGTAACTCCCCAACCTACACGCTTTACCTTCAATACCTCAGTCCCATTCTGATACTCAAAATGTGAGGTAGGTCTCATTCACCTGTCATAATTTAATAGTTTCTAATTTATTTATTTTGTCCCATTTCTCTTTTCCTCCTCCCTCCCATAATATTACTTTAAGAGATCCATCTTATCACTTTGGCAGAAAATGATGATAATTTGCCAAATTGTATTGATTTATATTAATTACTAAATTTTTAAATTTTGGCCAATCACTTATGTTAGTGTTTGAAAAAAAACAACAACTAGGTTACAACATTTATAAAGTAATTTTAATGTTATTTAATAGATTCCTGGGCTATGATGAAAAGATATTTGATCTCCAAAGCGTGAGCGTGAACAGCTGAGGCTGTGAATAAAATAAAGGAATTTAGAGGCACTGAAAATTTTTAGGAGGATGTTCATTTTCAGATAACCATGAAAATAAGTAGAAAAATCTTGTTTACAAGAAGCCTTGTGAAGTTTCTATGGGAGGTAATTTATCTATTAATCAGGAAGGAATAGTCTTGAACAATTTACTTAAATAGACTATAAAAAAGTCAGTTATAGATAGTGGTTTAAATTTGTTGTTTCAGAAAGTTTTATTTACTGTGTTCATAAATTTTACAATATTATGTACATTGAATAGAGATATTATATGGAAGTATTTCTGAATCTTATAACAATTTCTATCTTATTAAAAATTTAATTAACTGGTATGTAATTGAAATTATTCTTCATAAATAATTCATGAGAGGGAACAGAATAAAAAAATCTATCCGTCCTCGCCAGGAATCGAACCTGGATCTCTTGCTATCCGGGCCTAGCGTGCTGACCTTTACACCACAAGGACAGGCTAGATATCTCACTCTATTCCCTCTTCATTAGCGAGAGCTAATGAAGAGGGAATAGAGTGAGATATCTAGCCTGCCCTTGTGGTGTAAAGGTCAGCACGCTAGGCCCGGATAGCAAGAGATCCAGGTTCGATTCCTGGCGAGGACGGATAGATTTTTATTCTGTTCCCTCTCATGAATTATTTATAATTTACGTGGGATAAATAAAACCACAAATAAAAATATTTAAAAATTATTCTTCATAGTTCTAATACATGGATAAATGAAAGTAAAATTTATTTATTTTATACATATGATGGTTTTAAAATGTTTTTCTCATAAGCCTCATTCTTGTTCTACATCTGATTAATAAATTTAATTTTGAAAATGATTAGCCCTGGGATTTTTTTTTAGCACTTGAACATCATTTTTGGAAAACTATAAAAGTGAGTCATGCTAGAGCTGCATAAACAAAGCAGATTTTCCAATGTTTCATTAAAGATGAATATAGATTTTGTAAGGCAAGGAGGCCATGGCCAGAAAAGGTAAAGACTGCTAAGCATACAGCTAAAAAGGAAGATAGATAGATATGCATTTGTTTAGGCGATAAACATCTAGGTTATTGCGCCCTAAAAAAGATGGGCTCATCATCCATTATAGTTACATTCATAAATATATTCTTTAATATCAGTTTTTTTTTTTTTTTTTTGTAAAAATGCTATAAGATAAACACTAGAAAATAATGTTTTACACATATCTGTCTGTTAAAATAAACCTGACAAGACAACAAAAAAAAAAGTAATAGCAGATTTAAAAGAGACATTATGTTCCAGTATGAATCTGGGTTCCATATAAGTCAATTCAATGGACCAATTTTTTCCCCCTGAATATAATATATTAGAAATAACTTAAGAATACTTACAGTAACATCCACATTAAGGATGTCTCCATTTTGGAGAGGCCGAGAATCAGGAATTCCATGACATGCCACATTATTTACAGAAGTACACACAGATTTGGGGAAATTGTAGTAGTTGAGCGGAGAAGGATAGGCATGATTTTCAGAACAGAGCTTATGAACAAATACATCAATTTCATCAGTTGTTACACCAACCTGTAGGTTGAAAGTTATTTCAGTTTAAGAGTAATAAAAGATTATTTTAATTAATAATAGTATGGGAAGGAACAGCCAATATTTGTATAATAAATTAAAAAGTAAACCTTGCACTAATATTAAATGTTATAGTAATAATCTTCATAAGACCTGCTACTAATGAGTACCAAGACCAATAGGTTTTACTCAAAAAAATATTTTTAACTAAAGTACATTTTTTTGGGTAACTCTCTAAATATTTAAAAGATGTTTCATAAGAAGTTAGTAGAAAATATATATTATTAATTTACAGAGAATTAACCTACATGTATAATTTTATAAATTACATGTAATGCAAATAATAAAATTAAAACAGCAAATGATTACATTTGGGTGATGATTGTGATTTAATGACATAGGAATTATGTAAAATTTGAAAACCATCTATTTGAAGGACAAATGACAATGGGAACGAAAAACGTAGATTTAATTAATTTTTAACTATCTTGTTATTGCTACATAAATATTTTAACAGAATAAAAATAGTAATAAAAGGTCGTTTAAGTTCCAGGTTTATTATTAATTTATTCTTTAACTAATTGTTAGTTTTCTTATTCTTTAACTAATTGTTAGTTTTCTTATTCTTTAACTAATTGTTAGTTTTCTTATTCTTTAACTAATTGTTAGTTTTCTTATTCTTTAACTAATTGTTAGTTTTCTTATTCTTTAACTAAGTGTTCTCATTATGTTCCAACTGAATTTAACCAAAACTTACTAAAAGTATTTATATTTGTATGATAATTCAATCATAAAAATCTTATACAATGAGAAACCCAATATACACAAACTTAACAAAATATGCATTAAATTAACAAAAGGGTGCACAGTATTCACTACAATATCATTTATTACTTAAAAATATTACTTCATTAGGGGGGGAAAAATGAGCAATTATTTGTCTGATAATGAAACAAAATTCAATCATTAGCCAGAAAAAACCAACATTTATTATTCGCAATATTAATAATCCAACAAAAGTATTCAATTAATGTGTTAGCTTACAATCTTCCAATGGTATTGACTGGCCATTTTCTTCTACTCTGAGTCTAAAGATCATAGCTATAGAAAAGAGAAGGTTGGCCCAGGACAGGGACTGGATTAGGAGATGGGCCAGTCTATTCCACAACTTAATGATGGAGGTTGTACCATTTTGACAAACGCATCGAACTTTGCATTTTAGTTTTCCTCATTGTTGTTGTTTTTTGGTATCACTAATTGTTAACCTACAAAAACATAAACCCAATATATATATAGCACCCAGTTGGGGAGGGTGGGAATCTAAGGAAATTTCATACCCACATGTCTGTTATTTCATATGGCTCATAGCTAATCTGCTGCAGTAAAATTGTTTTTAAAAAAATTATTGAATATGGTCCTATGTGGAATTTCATTGGTCACTATATTATGATGTAAAGGGTTATTTTTGTTCCAAGAGATATATCTAGGAGCTAATTTTGTTGATAAATATGTTGTTCTTTATAAAATAGCTTATAAAAAACCCTAAAAATGTAACCACCGATGCTTTGAAAAAACTGCAATGCATTTAAGGGAGTAAGTATTTGTGATTTTATTAATTAAATGAAAATGACCTGTCATTGAAGTTTGGTAAGGTATTTGTGCCAAATAATATTGACAAACATTAATTGTAGGAATCCATCAAGTCCACATTCTGAACATAAAGGCTACCCTGTTTATTTTGAAGAAAAAAAAATCAGATAATTTATATTTATGGACAGACACATCACTCTTCTTCTCTTCTCTTCTCCTCACTGACGAAGGGCAAGAAATCTCCCCGAAAATTTGACACTTAGTAATTTTGTCTTTTTGTGTGTTTACTACAATCTTCTTCCCACCTTTTCTTATTTCTTCTCTCTCTCTCTCTCTCTCTCNTTTTTTTTTTTTCATCTCCACCATGGTACCAGACTGAGTAGCTTGACTTTCTTATAAAAAATCTGGTATATAAAAAAAAAACTTCACTTTCAGTGTCTTGGTTTAACTGGTTTCAAAACACATAGTAATATGTTTATCAGTAAAACAAATGGAGCTTAATAGTTTTTAAAGTTAAAAAAAAATTTCTAAGTAATTTTTAAAATTCTGGGCTTCTAATAAGTTGTTTCATAATGTCCTAATTTTAGTAAATAACTAAAAAATATTTTTATTTCTTAATTTGAGAAAATAAAGTTTCTTGTACTGATACTTTTTTTTTTTTTGCGTGTTAGCCTTCCATTCAATCACTTAGGGTCATGGAGGAAGGGGCTATCTACAGGTTGCCACCCTATTTTAAACACACATGGCTCAGGACAAGCTTCTATATTATAAATAAAAGATTGACATGGGCGGGATTTGAACCCTCGGCTTCAGGATTGCGAGACCCGTACGGATCCCCTGAGCTAGCCTGGCGCCCCAATACTGATACTTTGATGCAGTCAAGATCATATTCTGACCACCAGATTAGGCATGAATTAATTTCTTATGGTAAGCCTACAAGTAGAAGAAAGTTGAATTAACTAAATAAAAAAATTGACCCCAATTGGATTGGGGGAATGACTGCTTCTAACAGAGATGTAGAATATTGATGTTAGAGTGACATCAATTTGGCTTCAGAAAACTGATAAATTGAAATCAAAACTATAGTTCAAGCATGATGAATGAAGTGTGATAGAAAACCATAAGGAGGTGGAACTGGTAAAAGATAAGCTAAAGAGTTAGGATAAGGAAGCTCTGATCAGGAATCCTCATGTGAGTCTTCACTTATTCTTGGATCTACTAGTTGCTCAACTTCTACCTCATTTTTTAATATAATATTATGTATTTTTTTTTCATACCATTCTCAAACGTGAAATACGAACAGTGAAAAATTTTGTTCATTAACACTTTGCATGTTCCAGCCAGTTGATGCTCAAATTGAAACTAATCTACTATTAAGTAATTTTAAGTAACTTCTCAAAAGTGAATGCCATTTATGAAATAATTTTAAAATGAAATAAAACACAATTTTATAGACACAATCAAGTGGCTGAGTAATACTAACCTTAATGAAATCTTCCAAACTTTTTAAAATGAAACTGGCTAAAATACAAGATTTTTTTAATGCTTTTATTTGTTTATCGGTTTTAATTTCTATCACATTTGGTGCTTTATCTGGGATTCCAGTATACCAATAAGATGGCTTAATGATATTATTGCCAACTACCTTCCTTTCGGTAGTTCTATGTGGGAGAACTATTTCATAAACACCTTCACATTTTCTAAAAGAAAAATTTTGTGAAAGTTTAAAAAACTTTCAATTTTTAAAAATAAAATAGATTAGTGAAGTTTATTTTCTGAATTAGTAAAAGTGTATACAAGATAAATCTACAACATAATATTTTTTTAATAATAATAAATTTATCAATAAATAAAATGTTAAAAAAATGGATTTTGGTGCAAGACAATAGTAATATTACTAAGAGCACAATGCTAAAAGTAGTAATACTGAAAAACATAGAAAAAGTGAATTTGCTTGAGAACAAACTACAAACTAACTATTAAAAAAAAACACCTTTTTGATGAAACATTGATTACTGATTCAAACAATGAACTGATTCTATCATACCTTCTGTAATCCATCTTCATTGGTTTCTGCAAACCATCTTCTGTTGGCGAGCGCTTTCGGAAATGATCCATCCTTGTGGCCGAATACATGTGTTCTCTGTCACTGTCTCTGTTCTAACACATGTATTCGGCCATGACTTCTAATTAACCAACTTAAATCATATTTTCGAATAACTTTAATGATAAATAAAAAGCTATATTCATCTGACAATTATAGCAGTTAGAGCTTAAGAACTGATTTTGTTGTTGTTTATTGGGGATTTATGGCGCTCAACTGCAGAGGTTATCAGCGCCCTCCATATTTTTGAGAACTGATTTTAATATCAGATTTTAGATTAACCACCATTCATAATTGTTTACTTTGCCCGTACAGTCTATATAGCAATTTAATTGGGATAAACAATTTTCTTCTTTTTTTTAACTTGTTTTTAAAAAAAATTAAGTCATAAAACATTAAACTCTTTCTAATCAAATATTTTGGAAAGATCATTTCAACATAATTTGCCAAGTTTATACTGGATATGTGTGATAATTATGGCTACAGGAACTTAAGGAAGTTTAAAACTTTAATGAGTTTATTCATAAAATATCTCCTTTTTTTTTCTCCCAGACAACAGTTTTCTGTGTTTCTTGGGCTGACTGTTGAGAATTATTTTTCATCTTTAACTCCTATGAACTTTTAGCCCAATTATTCTTATACCCATGGTACTTACTCTAGTTTCTAAGTCTATGAGATCAGCATACATGAGCTTCAGTTTGGCCTCAGCCATCAAGAGCCAAGGAAGGGCTCTGGCATAATTCTTGCTTCAAGATACTACCTGGTCGTCTCCCATTCTAATAATGATATGGTCAAAATTTAGCTGTCATACTTCTTTTAACTCCTGAAAACTGAAATTCCAAGTTCCATCTATAACCTCTCATATCGTATCTGCTATTGATTGGTTTTCATGGCAATGTAATTCCAAGGAATCTCACTTCAGTGGCATGGCAATCAAGATAAGTCCAACTTTTTTTTTATTTTATAACCTTTATTTACATATTACACTGTCAAAAATAAATAAAAACATTTTGTAATTTGATTACAATGAATATTAAATAAATAAATAAATGACATTAATGAAAGTCATATGAGGAGAGAAGGTGACCAGTGACACCACTCTCAAATAAATCCAACTTTTAAATATAATAAAGATATTGGAGTACCAAAAGACTCCTTAATAGACTCTTTTATAAATATAATTTTTGTTGTGGTATTTAATCCCACATTATTTTTAAACAATAAATGCAAGGGAATAGAAAAAAAAATTTCACTGCCCAGCCAGGAATCGAACCTGGATCTCGTCTCCAAGAATACCCAAGCTATATAAAATTAATTTTTACCTTTAACTATAAGACTACTAATTCCCTTTGTATAAATTTATTAAAATATAATAAATATGGGTTGTAATTCACCAATACTGGAAAAACTCCAGTCTCTCTTCAAAATTAATAAAAAATAAATAATATATGTGTGTGATACACACACTATGTGACCTAGATAAGGGTAAAAAAAGAACTGCTACAAGGACTTTTCATTACAAGAAGCACAATATCCAAAAACATATGCTACAGTCAACTCTTTTGTAGGCCCATTATATTGTTATAAATATGACCAATCATATTGATGATTGGTCATATATATAACAGTATAGATTTATTTATTATGCTCTAAAGGCATGACTAAAAATATACCAAGGGTCCTCAATAAACATGCAATTAAGAACTACAAGACCGACAGGAGAACATAACACTACTAACAAACTCCAAAGACGATTTTGGACCATAGGCATCTGGAATTTAAGGTGTCCCTTGTTATATGGCACTAAATATGTAGGATAAATTGGATGACTGATCTCCTGATTCAAAGAACACATCATCTGCTTCAAAATATAAAATGGACAAGTCTGCAATAGCTGAACATTTCTATAATACAGACCACAGCATTGGATTCAAAGCATAGCAAAGATAAGACATCTACTGATATTGGATCATAAGTGATGCCATAGAGATCATCAAACACCCTAAAATAAAAAAAAAGGAGATAGATAAACTTTGTAAAAACTGGACCTCTATCTAGACAAATTAACAGACATGAACCTCACACGAAAACGATTTTTCACAAAACACTTTCAGCATCAGATCGCAGTGGTCCATGGATTAATTTGATACAGTTTTCTGATTACCTGGCACGTTTTAGTCGTAAGGCCTTAACCAAAACTTTTGTCTAATTTTTTAGAATATATGATATTGAAAACTTGTTGAGTTCCTTTAACTTAGGCTTCTTCTAATCTTGCTTTCAAAAGCATCTTGTGACATTCAAATCTTATGCAAAATAAATTAAATTTATATTTTTTTATGTATTCTTTTGCCCTGTCATACATTTAGTTTGGAATCATAATCTGTTCATTCTATACCTACTTATGAAGGCTTGCTTGAATTGCTAAATGTTTAACTAAACCCTCTACATCTTCAAATGCTTTTTCACTTTTGATGATACATAAAAAAATCCATTATTAGATGATTTTAGTTGGAGTTCTTTCCAATAGATAAAGCCCTTCAAATTATTGATAAACATTGGAATACAATCCGAGACCATACTACACTATTCCGGTCGACATACCTAGAGTCCCTTTCCCTTTGTTGTACGTCCGGCTATCTCAACATAAAATACTACAACCAGATTAATGATAAAACAACAACCCAGATGAGAAATAACCTTGCTCACGACATTTCAAACATCGCCCATAACGACCTCCAAGACTCTATCCTTCCCCCCTTTTACAAAGACATCTTCCTTAAAAATATGTTGAAGACCACTTCCTCATTCTCAATCCAGAAAAAATTCCCCAGATCCTTACTGCATTTAACTCATACCACCCTCGTCTAAAGTTTACTATTGAACTGGAATCTGATTATCAACTCCCCTTCCTTGACACCCTTATTATCCGTAACACCAATGGCTTTATCTCCACTGACTGGTATACCAAGCACACATACTCAGGTCATCTCCTTTACTTCAACTCATCTCACCCTCATCAAAAAATTAATGTGGCCAAAAACCTCACCTACAGATCACTCACACTCTCCGACAAGATATTCCACAGCAAAAATATTAGACGTGTTACTGACATCCTCCTGTACAATTGTATTCCTACTCACATCATTAAAAAATGTTCACGTAGGCTTCGTCGGTCGTCAGATGTATTTACCATTTCATCTTCCAGGTTGGACCGAGTCAAATTGTTCTTATTTGCCGAGCTTTCGCACATCATGTGATGGCTTCTTCAGGGCTGAAAAGAGAATGAGAGTTGTAAAG
>KZ808410.1:151444-164716 GCA_000696205.2 Oncopeltus fasciatus | reverse complement strand
GAGGGAGAGAGAGAGAGAGAGAGAGAGAGAGAGAGAGAGAGAGAGAGAGAGGGGGGGGGGAGAGAATAGGAAGACATAGTGAGTGAGATGCTATGATTCCTACATAAAGGTATAAAGACTAAATTGGAGCAAACAGTAACGCCGGATAACTAGCCTTTTGAAGCCCATTAAAAGATAAAAGCCGAAAGGTACGACTTCAGGAAGTGGGAAAGAAAGAGGTATAAAAAATAAATTCTATAAGTTTAGACTGCTTATATTGAAAGATATACTGCAAGAAAGAAGATGCTAGGAAAAGGCCAGCAAATTCTTCGTCAAGTTAGTGATGTAAAAAACAACTCAGCATATAGGTAATCTACAAGGAGCTTCCAACGTAAGCCACTTCAAATATTACTTCATTACATACCAAATTAATTTGCTGTAATTTAAATATCTTTGTATGTTGTTATTTATTATTGGATGGGAAATTTCGTATATAGAAAAATGCACAACAAATTGTCAATATTTTGCTGTGTACATTTTGTGGGAACAGTTCCAAGCCACACATTGCATTTTCAAGGCAGCGCTAATAATAATCTTGACAAAACTATACTCCATATGTAGAGTGAGACAATGTAGAACACCCCAAGTTTTGTTATATGTTCTAATGGAGAGTTTTCTGTCCGTAGATATTATTATTAGATGATTTTTTGTTGTGGTTCGGTTAATATAAAAAGAAAATACAAATTAAAAAAAGAAAAGTGTCTTCTTTAAAAATTATCTGCCGACCTTTACATTGTAAGCCATCTTCAGGGCTATCATGAAGACGAGAGAAGACATCCTGTCACTAAGTTAGCATTTGCATGTCATGGATAGTCCTGAAGATGGCTTACAAAGTAACGTCGGCAGACAATTTTAAAAAATAAACTTCTTTTTTCTAATTTGTATTTTTTTTTTGGATCTACCATGACCGAACCCCAACAAAATCATCTAGTTATACGGTGTTAACCTTATTATGTATGGGACACAATAGCGACTACTACCAAGATAGCTGATTGCCGTGGGAAGCCTGGTAACACTTAGATCTTGGATTTATCTTGTTGAAATGGGATGTACCGATCGTATAGGGGCTGCCTACGTACTGAAGAGGGTGAGAGATGAATGGAAGAGGAGAAGAGCGGAAGAGAGATATCTCTAAATAGATAGAGAATTGAGAGTGAGAGAGACGGGCAGAAGGATGAATTGAAAACATTCCTGATGAATGGACGTTGCAGCAACCGCCCAATAGTAGCCTCAGGGATCAATGTATCCCGGTTCAGAAGGACTCCTACATAAATAGGAGATACTAACAAGCCACACATACAAGGGATTACACAATGACCCCCCCCCCCCTTTCAATTTCCCAAGATCCCTTTGAAGTAACTCTTTAATAAGTGATTTAGGAGATGGCGTCTGTAGAAATTTGTAAGCAAAGGATTTACACAACTGGAAAATGCAATTATCTTTTAACGTTTAAAAGCATTCGTACTTTTAGCCTTTCTTCTTGAAAGAGCTCCATGGTTATGTTGAAGATTATAGTCATGGAAATCAAGTGATTCACAATTGTACCTTGTAACACTTTTTTTTTCTTTCTACAATTCCTTAGCAGTAAGAACAGGCAAATCACTGCCCCTTGAAAAATCTTACATAAATGTATGGATCGGAAATCTATTTGTAATATTATTTTGCCTCTCAATTAACCACCTTGCATTGGGCTATCTACAGGCAGACAAATTTCACAATATATTTTAAATATTTTTTGGTATTTGATCTGATCCTACCTACAAATAAAACCTTCATACTGGTCGCAAGAAAGAAGGAAGCACACACCCGTTAGAACTACATTCGTGAATTTATTTCTTAATAGAAGATGTTTTTTTTTTTTGGGGGGGGGGGGTTTGGTTGGAGTTGATATAAAAAATACAGTTTAAAAAAGTGTATTTTTTATTATCTACAATAATTGTAAGCCATCTTCAGGGCTATTATGATGCGAGAAGGAACATGGATACACGACGTCACGTGGTCACATGTTCACATGTTCAGTCATGAACACACAATACAATATTTATTATAGTAGTTATTTTTAGCAGTTATTTCCACTAACACTTATACAAATCCGATGTCATTGGCCGTCTTCTACTTCCTAAAGGCGAGCGCTTTTGTCAGTGGTCTGCCATCTTCAGGCAGGCAGAAAATTGACTTTTCCACTTTCTCAGTCTCATACTCAACTGATTTGTTTTTCTATAACAACGTCGTGGGGTTTCCCCGACTTTATAATATCTATTTATCGGTATGTATTTGTACTTGATATATTGTTATATACATTTATGTATATAACAAATAACGGTTATTCTGCTGTGAAGAATTTTGTAGAGATTATAGGAGACTAAGCAAACTTTTCTAGCTTATATTGTTCATTAGCGCCATATATTACAATTTGTGTAATATCATATTAAAGAAAGGTTATGTAATTAATAAAATTATTATATAAAACGAAAACTACTAAACCCAATTTCATACGAATAAGACCAAATGATTCTTAAATTAACATAGAACTTTTAAAATAACCCCAAGTTCGAAGAATTGAACTAATTTATTTATTAATAGTAANNNNTTAATATTAACCAGCACATTACTAGATACAAAAAAAAAGTAGGTAGTTTTTCATAATTAAATTTTTTATTATGAAGTAATAAATAATAGAATTAAAATTTAGTATTAAATTACTATTATAGTATTAGAATTAATATTATTTAAAAGAAGTATTAATATCTATATTTTTGTTTTGATAGTTGATGTATCTCCTTCATTTCTAATAGGGAAGTTTTTAAAATTCGCGTCTTCTACTGATATTATTTTATTTTCTGAAATTTACAGATTGAATAATAATAATGCAAAATTCTTGTTATTATAAAACATATAAGAAAATAATTTATTGTGGAGTAATTTACTTTTTCATGGGAAAATTAAAAGCTGCTGAGTGTAGATTAGATGATGCGACAATATTCCTTCTACCATTATCAATCTCTGGGCATAAGTTATTTTTGTTTGCATTAAAACGTAAGTTATTCTTCTCTACGAAATGTTAGCTCTAACCATTCTCGAAATTGCGTTTTCGACATCGTCACGGAGGCGTCATTTTACAGCACTCGGAGAGGTCTGGCAAATATTAGCCCATCGCGTAATCCGCCAGCTGTGGTCCTCTTTTATTTTTCTAAGTGTAGGAGGTCTGCAGACCCTGATGACAGTAATCTCATTCATGACTCGCTCCAAACATAACTGTTTGTACAGGAGTCTCAGGTGGGGTCTTAAGGGAGTTCTGCCATTTAGTAAATATTTCCTAGTAGAGTTTACTTTGTGAAAATTAAATTGGACATAAATATATAATGACATTATTTTATCGAGGAATTTCCCCCCTCAATGAGCTGAGCATACGCGAAAACGGCAATGTACTCTATTTAAATGTCGTGAAGGTCCCTAGTGAAGTACAACGGAGTGCTGCAAGGTGTAAGAGTGGGTTCCTCCAGTAACAGGGTAAAGAGATAGCCTACGACGTAATAGATAAAGTAACGGTTTACGGAAAGAAATCACTGGTCAAGCCCTGGGCCCTATATACCCGAGGAGGGCGTTTCGTTATAGATTCGCTGAACATAGGGGCTCAGCCATCCTAGTTATATTTGTGAATATCTTCCTACTAAGAGACTTTAAGAAAAATTACATTTTACAGCTAATTGTACCAATAAAAATAAGTTTATTGAAATTATTCTACTTGGTGCTTCTCTTAAACTCGAATAAAAAAAGGAGAAGACGAGTAGAAAGCGAGTCAAAATTGTGTGAAATGACTAGACGAGTAGAAAGACTAGTACAAGACTAGTTGACGAGTAGAAAACGAGTAGATGCGGAGAAGGCGAGTACAAGTTAAGTAAAAAACACTAGTAGACATGTAAAAGTTTAGTGGAACGAGTAGACGAGGAGTATGACTAGTAGAATACGAGTAGAAAGACTAGTAAAAGACAAGTTGACGATTGGAAAAAGAGTAGATGCGGAGAAGGCGAGTACAAGTTAAGTTAAAAACTACTAGACGAGTTGACGTGTAGAAAACAAGTAGACACAGCAAAGGCGACAATGAATAAAGTAAAAAATACTACTAGACAAGTAAAAGTTTAGTGGAACGAATAGACGAGTAGAAGGCAAGTAGAAAAACTAATCTATACGAGTAGATGTAAAAAGAGATGCTTTGAGACGTGATCGAAATTTGATTATGTATGGCAGGAAGAACATGTTTAGAAAAAAACTAGGTGTTAAATGTAACTTTATTGCCAGAGATCTAAGGGAATTCACCTCGAACAACCTAAAGCACTGAAGATGAGGTATTAGCTCTGCGCTAAGATAAAATATATATGTATGAACTGTGGAAGTTAATGACCACTGCTCATTTATATCACCTTTATAACAATTATAAAAATTTTCAGAAAAAAGCTTATTTATGCACTGTTAAATATTTAAGAACGTAATTTATGTTATATTTGTGGATTATCTTAGCTTGGAGGGTTCTCTTTTAAAAATATAGAAACCAAATTCAGTATTAGGCTTTATGTTGGAAACTGATGGTGTAATTAATTTTTTGTTGAAATCAGATGAGGGGGAGGAGGGAATTTAAAAGTGAAACGCAATTTATAATCTTGATAGCTTCCTTTTTTTTCTTTTTTTTTTTCTTTTTTGAATAACAAAAATGACCACAGAACATAATGGTTTCAAAACGTAAATTTATACAGATTATGCACTATAAGAATTTGCGAATTATGAACTACATATACTTACGAAAAACATATTATTAATGAAGATATTTCCTTATAATTACGTCTTACTCTCCAGCTAGTATAGAATCAGGTTAAGTGACATTTCTTTTTACGCCTATTGTTATATCTGGATTACAAGATATAATTCTTAATTTACTCTTTATGTACATCTATATGAAATATGGTACCTGAAGTAAGCATATTTATCTGCTTTATTTATGTGGCATCTGCGAAATATTTGTTTAAAAATAAATATTTTGTATGCTAGACACCCAACAGACAATTTGTGTGTACTTTTAGAATTTTGACTTAAGCTTTTTTGTTGAATCGGAGAAGAAGTGATAAAAGTTTTCTATTTATTTGACAAAATCCCATTGTCCCCAAGTGAAATCTACCAATATCCGTAGCCTTTATTTGCATCTGAACTGTAGCACGTTCAAGACAAAAGTAGAAAGGTCTGCTTCTTCTGCTCGTAACTTCCCCAATGGCGTCAGGGACACTCTGGTCGGCGTAAGTCGCCGTCACGGGTAAGAGGAAGGACATGACGTCGTACGTTTTTGGCGCTATCACGTGCATTCAATTTTCTTCAGCCTGGGAGAGAGAGAGAGAGAGAAGTAAGAGACAGGCTTCGCTTACAGGATATAAGTAAACTCGTTCATAGGTCCATTCATCATGCCGTCCTTAAGTGACCTTAAAAATATCACTCCCACTTCAGGCTACAGAAGCACAGACAAAAAACGTTCAAAAGTTTCTTGTTCCGTCTGAAGCCTGTCTTTGCAAACAATACTTTTACTCCGATTTTCATTTTCGTCTTACGGGGCCAAACTATTCATTCCTTTTTTATTTATGCCAATAATTAATGAAAAATTTGAAATCTGTTTAGTCTATGCAACTTCCACGCGACGAAATAATTTTTTTTAGAAATTCCAGAAATAGTTTTTCATAGAAATTCTAAAATCCACTGTTTTAATAACCTCAAGAATTTAAAATTAAATTAAATTAAATTAATTAATGTATTTAGTTTTATTTATCTAAAAGGAAAGTGTGGATTGATCATGGGGTACAAGTGAATGGAAGGTTTTGCAATGAGAGCCCCCCAGTGATACAAAATTTCAAAGGGAGGATATGCGTAAGAATACATATAACTAGATATATAAAATGTGTAGATATAGAAGGTGAACAATGGACTACAATAAAATATAAAAATAGAAAGAGAATTATTAAAGTTTTTATATTACTTGAATAAGAAACTATGCATTCTATCAAGTCTGATTAGGAACTTTTTTTGATAAAGCTGGAAAAACCTTCAAGATCACTTCGACAAAATCAAACAATGGAGTGCCAAATGAAGAATAAAAATCGATGAAGCAAAATGCGTTCAAGTTAATTTCCAAATGCGGAAGAAAGACTTCCCTAAAATTGTGAAATTTAACAATATTCCTTTACCACATTCAAATTCCGTTCGTTAACTTGGGTTCCATCTTGACTCAAGACTTACATGGGACGAACACACTAAAATTAAAAAACAAGAACTCAATCGACGATATGGACTTCTATACAGACTCAAGAAAAAGAACTCCAATCTTGCGATAGAAAACAAGGTGAGGTTCTATAAAACCTTATTGCGACCAATATGGACTTACATGTAGAAATCTGGGGTGCCGCCAAACCTTCCAACATCCAACGAATCCAGTCCTTTCAATCCAAAACCCTCCGAATAATCGCAAATGCTCCCTATTACGTATCCAATCCCCGTCTTCATCACGATTTTAATATTCCATTTGTTCAGGATCTAATTTTTTCCCGCTTCAGCCATTTCCACAGTAAACTATCATTCCATCCTAATACAACAGCACCTTGTCTTACAATTCCAACCCCTACAACCCTCCCTGTCGACTCAAACGAAGATGGCCCCTTGACCTCCTGGGGACATATTCTGTAAATAATTTGAGAGTGATATCACTGGTCACCTCCTCTCATGTGACTTACATTAATGTCATTTATTTTGTTTTACTATTCTTTGTTATCAAATTACAAAATGTTTTTATTTATTTTAATCAGAATGTTATATGTAAATAAAGGTTATTAAAAAAAAAAAAAAAAGCTGAAATCCTTACTTCAAAATCCTACTTTAGCCATGTTTTTCTAGAGTCCTGCCTTGACTACCAAGCGGGAGATAAAAACTTTACCATCATTTCCCTGCCCATTCATAGAACTTCGTTACCTTTGGTTCTATCTATACTCAATTAAGACAATGTTATTAAGCCTTCTAAAAGTAAAGATTTGATCCACAACAAGGACCCTTATATAGATTCACGAATAGTAGCATATACTCACGTGTACTTGCATACATACATGTAGCTTACGCTGTACGAGGCATTACTACGACCGATCGGTGCAGAACTCTGGGGTTCAGTCAAGCATTTCATTCCTTTCAATCCGAAACCCTTAAAATAATCGCATACATAATAATAATATGTATCTAATTCACTATGACTTTTATTTCCTTTTTTTTTTTTTTTTTGCATAACTAGTTTTCATCTACTCTACACCTTTCCAAAATCAACTGTCCTATGAGCTATACCCATTTGCCCAGGCCCTGTCCTCCAACTCTCACCCCCTAAAACTCTCCCCGCTGACCCAAACGAACATGGCCTCTGGACCTTCCCGAGGGAACAATGATTATATTTAATCAGAGAGAGGTGTCACTAGACATTTTCACTCCTGGCGTAATGTATATATTTTTTTTCTTTTTATGGAGTTACCTCCTTTTTATTTTAAACATAATNTTTTCAATGATAAAAACTATTCGTATCTATTTAAAAAAAAAAAATTATTTTCTTCCTTCAAAATTTGACATTTTACGTTTCAAGAAACTTCAATTCGAATACCCAACAAAAAAAAATTCTATCTGATGTATGCCGCAGTAAGAATGCCATTCATGAAATTTTTTGGAAAGGTCTGGACTCGATAAAATTAAGGAATAAAGTTTCAACTGTTCCGACGATTTCCCTAATTTTAGTTGAGCGTAATCTATCAATTCTTTGCTGTTTAAAAGATTAAAATTACGCTAAAACCCAAATGGTTACACTCATCGACCTGGAATCCTTTCACACTTCATACATTTTGGGGGTTGTGGGAGGGGGGCAGATTGTATGGATATCGTGGTAAGTAATGTTTTCTACTGGGGAGGGCGAGACGCCATAATTATTATAACGTAGTAAGTGGGTAAAGGAGCTAATTTAGCTAATACTATATTCCTAATTTTGTTTATTGAATTTTTTTCACAACAGAGTTTTTTTTTTTTATGATTATGTTTCATGATTGTATCTATTTTTCCTTTAATGTTGGCGAATTCCTTTTCATTCCAACCAATTTATCCAATCCTTGTAATCAGATTCCAATCCCCTATCCCCATCAATCAAGAAAATTTTCTTACGATCTCCTGGATAACCACTGGTATCAGATATTGTAACTACTAGGCAGCAGAATATTAGCTGTATTATTAAAATTATGGATATTATATAATAATCAATGTAAAAATATTTAATTTAACAGAACAAAATAAATAGATCAGTTAATTTAATAAAAAACAAAAAAAAACAACAACAAGAATTTCTTAGGAGAAGCAAGAGGGTTGGATATAATTAACTTGTTTTTCTATCTTTCACAAAACGAATTTTCAGTGGAATTGAGACGATATGAGAGTTGGGCCAGTTTCATTTTATATCTTCATCAGGGCGAGTTAGCAGTATAATGAAGACAAGATGACGGCTGGAATACATTTTACCTTCAGCAGTAAAATGGAGAATCACCTGGAGAGACAAACGTCTTTAGAAATATGCGTTAAGACCATCAATACGAGAAATAGAGCTGAGAATACACCATGCGAATAGCCAATCAAAGTTGCTGGCCAGTGAAGTAATAACTTAACTAAGCTTTTCCCATTGCAAAATCAAGTTATTCACTTTAGTCCCTTATAAAAGCCCGTGCGGCTTTTGAAAATGTGTTTACACTTTATCCATTTTACTTAAAATAAGCTAAAATATGTATATAACATATATATATAACATTTAAATGCTTGTTCTAGTGTCCGTAATTTTTTAATATAAAAAACTGAGCTCAGTATTTATATTGTTTTCACAAATCATTGAATGAGTTCGTTAATTGCCAAAATTGGATGCGGAGAAATGGGTTATAGAGTAATCAAAATTTTAAATGGTAATTTCTTCGTTATTGTTTTCGTTTCGAAAAAATCCATGCTGGATAATTTGTTTAGAACGCAGTTTTTTAACATTTATATAATAATACACTTTAGAAAGCATTTATGAACTTTGTAACTTTAGGGGTTGAGTCTTTCTCTTATTTTTAAATTATAAAAAATCCATGGTCGGTATTTAGGCTTTCTATCGCTTAGAAAATTCATTTTCAGTTGAAGGAAGGGTTAAGAGAAATGTTTTATCCTTATTGTAATTAGCGTTACAATAAATAGATCATGATAGGAGTAAAATTTAATTTCCATATACATTATATATTATTTTTTTACTGCAAACACTTTATAAAGAATATATATATAAATATATTGATATATTGTATATATATATATATATTGATGAATGTAACTGTGAAGGGACTAAGGCGTAAAGGGAAGCCTACCCCAAACAAAATAAACTAAACTCAATATGAAACATTTCAGTCTTAGTGATTTCAAGTAACGGTCTCATTGTCCTTTCCAGATAGTATAATCTTACTTGAATACATTTTAAATGAAACATAAAAAAAATCTGTTTAGTTATCACAGTTCCGATGTTATTTTTCATTGAAAGATGATATGAAGCAGAAAATAATAAAAAAATATCATGAAATCCTTTAAATTCTTTAAATTATTTTATGAAACAATGTATGACTGATTTAGCAGAATTTATTGTTACTGAGCCAATATGTATGTCCATTTTGAAACACATTAGAATCTGCTCAGCTTGTTCGACCACTGTGTTACGCCAAGCAATATTTGAGCAGCGTACTATTTACTAAGACTGTGCAAATCTTTGCTCTCAGCCTCTTCAATGCTGTAAGAAGACTGAAGACACAAGCCAGAGAGGAAGGCTATATATACTGGTGTTCGGTGGGCGGTTCCGTAACCGACCTTCCCATTGGCTTGCGATGTCTATGACGTCACCCCTGTCTGTTAGTTGTGAATCTTGTTGTTCTCAAGACACTGATGCCAACCTCTGCATACATAGTATTTTTTTCCTCTTTTTATGTAAGGTTATTTTGATATTTCCATTGCGATTCCATCATTACACTCATCTCAATAAGCGCTCTAAGCTATCTTCATGGGGTGCTTAAATTTAATTGTATTGTTTGTCTAAAAATTATTTTATCTTACTACAAATACCTCTGCACAATGGTATTTACTTATTTCATCTTTTCTCTGGAATATTTTCGTTTTCCAAGTAGCAACATTTTAACTTTATTGAAGAAACGTTTGAGGATATTTAACGAAAATAAGAGTCTGTTCTTTCTGAAGAAGGAGCTTAAAGAAAAAACTACCAAAAATAAGAAAGTATGATCACAACAAATATTACAATCGATGCAAGAACTCAAACGCATATAAAAATCAGAAATTTATATCTTGTTACCTCATTTCTTGAAAGTGAAAATTTTTTAGGAATTTGTCCAACATTGTTTACTTCATTATAAATATTCCTTTTTACCCCTGAGAAAGGGGTAGATTGTTATAATATTCGGCTCATAAAATTCTCTCGTAGAAAGTATAACATTTAGTGGTCTTGTTCATGTGCCAAGCTCTACCCTGAAAACTGGAATAGAACAAAGGTTTGTAAACAAAAGCTCTTTTAGGATGAAATGACATAATATATTATTTTGTAATATTATATTGCTATTTATCTATTTGTAAACAAATATTTAAGAAAGAAAAATAATAAAAGAGTAAATTGTGTTTATTTAACTTACTTTAACATAGCCAAGTTAGAGATGGGCAATTCTCTTTGATTGAAACTCTTCTGACTAGGGTGCGTTGTAATTCACATGGTCAAAGAGAAACACCACAGACCAAGCCAACGGTCACTTAACATTTCCCAAAAGCAGTGTACAAATCCCTGTTCCTCCTTGTTTTCTGGATAAAACCAAGCCATAACCCTTGAAGACGGTGACTTGCTAAGCTCTTTGCTACAAACCGTTTGTAAGCCACTCAAGCACTGGGTCTTCAGCTTGGTCTTCAGCTTTAGCCAATCTTGCCTTTTATCTACCCCAGGTCCCCACGCGCCAAGTAAGGACCTCGCAGTAGTTAACACTCAGTGGTCTTCTACGTCTTCTTGCACAGTAGATGGGTTCCATGACCAATGATTTATTGATTTCCTCTTACAAATTCGTATCATATGATCTGCCAATCTCTATCTGCTTAGTTTGATAACCTGCGGGAGGTTAGGCTCCTAAAGTCACTTGTACTCCTCATGTTTTTAGTTTAGTCTTCTCCAAACACCATTTTTTCTGTCAGATAACTTATATTTTTTTTAAACTTTTGCTTACAAATTGATAATTAGTAATATAATATTTCAAAATAACATATTATTTGTTCAAATGGAAAGTTTTTTTTTAACCGTAGATGTTATTTCTAGATGTTTTTTTTTGTTGGGGTTCGGTCAAGGTAGATCTTATATAATTTATATAGTTTAATAAAAACAAAGTTAAAAAAAATTTCGGAATTTTAATTTCTTAAATTCTTTCTTTTCATAATACTCTTGAAATGATTACAGTTATATTAAGTCAAAATATGGAATAGGAGGTGCCCAAATTGCTGACTGTCCTACAGTTATCACTAAAAAGGACATAAAATAATTCCTGTTAATATACGTCACAATTCAGGGAGGCAGTAGATGTGCAAAAACGTTTCTGAAACCTCTCTGGAATATTTGGGCAAGCCTGACTTAGTACATATTCCACAATATTCGGCCATCTTAGTACTCTCGATCTAGGAAGTGCAGGATACTTGCTTATCACTTCGCTGTGAGCCCAGGTTGCAAGTTTATCTAATATATCACTCATCATCCTCATTAGGGGATGAATTTAATGTAGAACTACAATAAGTTGAAGTTTCATCCGATTTCACGGAGGTACCATTACGCGACTTTTTCCCAACGGATATCCACCGATCATTATAGAAGTTATAAATATGGTCCGTTAAAAATATACATTAAATTCAATATTCACGCTTCGTTTTTGCAAAACTCAAAATTTAATATTTAGACTTTTATAGCAAGCTTTGCATGGTTGAAATCGTATGAGGGGGAGGGTGAAGTTAGAAAAAACCAAATTTCATAATAGTAATTACTTACCTGTCAGACGGGATTACTAAAAACATTATGAGCAATTATAAGTGTAAAATATAATTTTCAAACGTTTATGTTTTGTAATATTTTTATGGAAAACGTTTATTAAGTTAGGAATTCATGGATTTAACTATGTTTGGTGAGAGCTTCCCCCACTATAACTTCCTGGCATGTCTATTTAAAAGTTACGCTCATTGCTCTCTTCGGATTGTAAATTAAATTTTCTCATAAAAATATATCTATATCCAACTTACTTATATCTTCGTAGATTGAGCTACTTTTGCGTGACCGGTTTATTCCTCCGACTTTGACCAACGATATGTTGATCTTTTCTTCATCGTTAGCTCTAACCAAAGTTTTGATACATTCGCTAGCTGGACACCCCGCTCTTCATTAAAACTGCTCTAACGAACGCCTAGCCCTCGTTATAATGAGGTAATACGAACACGCCTATCGGATTCTAAAGATACGTCTGCCTGAATATTGCAGAAATTAGTTGGGAAGGTAATTTTCAATTTTACCTAATTGGCATGAAATTGAATCAAGGGCAGAAGTCCTCATCAAGCAAAAGGGCGAATGAATCTGAAATCACAGTGATTATCTTGTCACAAAATATTGACTGAAATATTGAAATTAATATTAGATTCAAAGGAAGGGACGATCATAAATCCCCAGAAATATAAATTTGTATGATTGAAAAAAAGTAGGAGACTGCAACATAATTATTGAAATTTAGTTGGGCGTAACTGCTTTTAGAAGGCATAACTTCCTTCATCAGAATTTTTGGTTGACGGCACTTTTCATCCTAATAGAGAGATATAACTTACAAACACAAGCATTAAGTGTCATATTATACAACTAAATTTATTTAAAAATAGTAGGATAGTTGAGTCTATAAAGGCTTATTAATTCTTTTTTTTTCCTAATATAGTTTTTTTTTGTTATATATAATTTAATACATTATAATGTAATTTAAATTGCAAATATTGCAATATACATGTAATAATTTTTTGTTATGTATATATATATATATATAATATATAAATAAAATTTTCCTTATATAAGTACACATATATAAGTGTGAGTGTTTCCGTTCGTGCGTGCGT
>KZ808410.1:117041-133220 GCA_000696205.2 Oncopeltus fasciatus | reverse complement strand
ATTTTATAAATTTTTTTGTGGTATTTAATTCCACGTAAATTTTAACAATTTTACGTGCTACAGAATAAAAAATCTAACTGTCCTAGCCAGGACTCGAACCTGGATCTCCTGCTATCTAGCACTAGATACTATCTAGTTATTAAACTCCCCGCACTAGTTTAATAACTTATCATACTTTTATTGATAGCATAAATGTTAAATCCACCATGTATGTAAATGCACCGGCCAGGATAGTAGGAGATCCAGGTTCGAGTCCTGACTGGGACAGTTAGATTTTTTATTCTGTTCCCTTGCACTAAAAATTGTACATATAAAATACATTTTATTTAAATAATTAAAAAAGCTATTTTATAATAAATTAAAGTTTATTCTCTTCTGATTTTCTATGAGAATGAACTATTGCGAACGACCTTAAATAAAATTTCGTACCTCCACACTTCTCCACATCAATATTGATGGGTTCCGAGACAGAATTGTTAACAGGAAATGAGTGATATGGGATTCAGGTATCATTGTAGGTCTAGTCTAAGCTGCTGATAATAGCCGCTATAGAACTACGGTAGTCAGCGGTCTCCCGCCCCGATAAGGAATAGATGACACACTCTGATAAGAGGTCACCTCACCACTACTCGTGACTCTAATCACCGTTCGGGGATCGTCCAGCCACACTTCACCTCAGATATCATCGGAGCGCGGCATACGTGCACCATACTTCTGTGTCAAGTGCAGGATAATGGGGCGCGTTCGCCCTCTTTTGTATACTACCGATTCCCCCATGCAACAAGAGCCACAATGAATAAGCCTGTAATAACAGCTACTTATCTTTCTGAATTCATGATGTCATCAAGAGGCAAATAAGCTGTTCAAAATAGAATTACCTTATTTTTAAAATTCATTTAACATAAAGTTAATTACGCGTATATTAACTGAATAAATATATTCATGCAAAAAAATAAGTAAAACTCAAAATAATGGACATAATCTGTGAATTAATTTATTTATAAGGTGTTTTTTATAAAAAATTAATGATAAAAGTTAAGAAAATATAGTATGTATAATTAGTATAAAATTTTTGTTGGGGTTCGGCCAAGGTTTAACAAAAAAGAAGTGTATTTTTCATTACCTGCTGACATTTCAACTTACATTGTACTCCATGTTGAGTGTTATCTTGAGGGCGAGAGGGGTTGTGATGCCATCTGGATCAAATGTTCATGACTGAAGCGTCCCCTCTCACCTTTATGATAACCCTTAAGATGGCTTACAGAGTACAACGAAAAGCCGGCAGATAAAATAAAATACACTTTTTTTTAAATTTATTATTTTTCTGACAAGTGTGTAGGTTATTTTAGTAGGCAGGATTGGATAAAATACCCCCAAAAAAATACATATATACATAAAAATATGCCATGATATGGTAGACAGAGACCCATTTGTTTTAAAATTGCATTTTTTTTTTTGGATCAACCTTGACCGACCACAACAAAATACACAACTAATAATCTTCAAAGTAAAAACCTCTTCATTTGGTTGTATGTAAAATTAGGTACTGCCCTTAGTCAGATCAATGCAATAGATGGTAAATTGGAGAGAAGATTTACTACATACTACTATCTAACTGCAAATCACTGTAGGTCTACATACAGCCGCACTTTTAGAACTATAATAAAGAAATATTTATATTTTTATGTTCTGGTTAATTAAATGATTATTTAAATTATAATTTTGTTTATAAATAATATTACAATTATAATTTNTATTTCCCTAAATAATTTCATTCCATTGACTTAAACAAATATTTGATCTTAATATCCATGAATATTCATAACTGAATGGTTTATTATGTAATCAATATTTTTCAATAATATTTGGTATTTAATATGAATAACCATTAAGTATGGTGGATATCATAAAATGAATAAAATATCTACCTTGGAAGTTAAAATTAGTTCAGAGTTTGACAAAATATATATTAATTATGAGGTAATTTTGTTTAGTTAGTTTTTGGTTACAAAGATCAGTGTAACAATTCTTGTTGATCATTTTTCTTGAGAACAATTTAAATTTTTTGTGAAATTTGAAAGAAATTGTATCCATACATTAAAGATTTATATGGAAGAATATATTATTTCTTTTGGAAATATCACATATAATCTTGAAACAAATAAGTACACCGAAATTCAAACATTTGCAATAAAAAAATCAATGTTTGCAATCATATAGCAATTGTATAAAAATAAAATTATGAATCATTATATTGTTTCACCTTGTAGCTAATTATATATTCAAGGGAGTCCTAAAATGTAATATGTTTTAAGTCGAGCTAAATGAAATACCTGGAGAAAAACACACACACACACACACACACACATATACATATAAATTTTAGAATGTAATACATTTTTAGCTTTTCCTATGAAGGATAGGTGAAGATCTCTTAAAATGTATTGAGTGAGTCAACGAGAATAGCTTGATTTCCCTAAGGGCAGTTGTAACACTCGTGAAGATAATACTATATTATACAAGCGGATCAATGCAACGTCACAATGACGTCATGACGAAAATTAACAGTTTCGACATCGCTATTTCTCCCGATTATTAGGGAACGGGCGGGCCTTACCACATGACGTTAGAAAAACTAATTTCTCAACTGATTATTTTTCTAATCCCGCCACCTTAATTTGTATAAAGGCTTCACAACGTTTCTTGAAAAGCTCTTAGTGTCAATAACTTGCGAAATAATATTTTAAATATCGACAAATCATTTTGTCACAAAAACTATGTACAAAATTTTACTTTACCTGACTATTTATGAAATCTATTATTTTTAAATAAATCATTTTATTCAAAAATAAGTTTCTGTTTTAGCGTCCTCTTTTGAAAATGGAACGTCCATAAGTATTACTCCACCCTGTATGACCTCTTCACCTGCTACGACGAATCAATACAACCCAGGTCACACAAGTCCTTTTATTCACGAGTTGGCCAGACCCCCGTCTTACCCAATCCCCAGGATTGGCCATCTTCCAGCAACTGAAGTAAAGCTTTCTTTCCTTAAATCTATACCCGCATGATCCCATCTGCGGGCGGTGTAGTGTAGGTGCTTTCGCAAAGGCAAGTCAGGCAAGGAGCACAGACTCATCTCTCTCCACGGTTAACGTAGGTCCATCAAGCAGGAGATGCATAAACAAAAAAAAACTCTCAAGAGTCATTACGTTGATGTCCATGTTTGGACATAAATAAGAATCAATGAATAACAATGTATTAATGCAGAAAACATTGCAAAGAAAAAGTAAACAAATTAAAAGTGCCTCTTGACTGGTTATCAAAGGAACGAAGTATGGTAGTGCTCAATCTTACTAGTTACGTTCATAAATATATTCCAAACAATTCTATTTTGCAAGGATATTCTCCTTTTCTATGTGAATAATAAATGAATAAATAAATGATTTCTTGTAGCAATAATCCTTTNATTGACATTGATACATACTGCTTAAAAATATAAAAATATGTAAATAAATGTATTTTTAGAAAAGGAAAATGGTCAAAAATACTATTATTTCATTAAAAACTTTATTTTCTCTACAAGTTTTGCTATTAATTACAGATTTAAATGGTAGTCTTTAACCAAGAATGCATGTTGAAACAAAATAAAATATTAGGAATTGACTTCAAAAGCCTATAAAACGTAAAAATCAGTACACCTTTCCAAAATTTTAGGTTATTCCTTAAAAAATGAGAAGTATAATTTCATTATCTAATGAATCTCATTACGAATTGCACTAAGAAATTCCATTCAGGTGTCTGAATATCTTAAAAACCTTCTAAACACGAGAAATATAGATTTAAAAAAAAGAAGTCTTGACTATCACTACAAGAAATAAATAAACTATCAAGGGGACTCCTATGCTTATTTACAATTATCAAACAGAAAAAATTTATGTCATTAATGACATATTTTGGTATTTAAACCACTTAAGAGACGCCGGAGTAGCTGATGGAATCAGTTAAGATACCTCGGGTTCGTGTCCCACCGCGTGCAGCATTCATTCATAAATAGAAGCTTGCCAAGAACCATGAAAGTTTATATGGCCACCTTATAGTTGGCTCTTCTCTTCATGGCCCTAAACTATATATGGGGGGTTATTATCCTTTATCAGAAATAAAGAAGTTTTTCATGCAGGAGTAGAGTAAACTAAGTGTAAGATTTTTTTTCTGGCTCTCTTTGCATTTCTTGTTGAAAATTTGACGTAGGATTACACACCACAATTAATAACACTACTTAAGTTAAGCATATTTCCCACGTTTCATTAAAGATGGATATAGAAAAGGTTAGACGAATAATTCGATATTATAAACCAATGATGGCAATAAAAGTCAAAGAAAATACCACAAAACCTATTATTAATATTAAGGATTTTGCACCTATTATTTTCTTAAATGTTTATTGTAGCTCCAAAAACATGATCATATCGATATTATTAATTTTGCTCCTCTTCTACATCACCCTCCCCCACATCTGATTTAAACTAGAAACTAACTCATTTAACATATTAAATACAAAGCATAAATACCGAATTAGGTTTCTTTACTTTATATATTAGGGGGCCTGGTCAAAACTTAAAAATGAAATTCTTGAGTTTCTCTTTAAAAATGGTTTTTAAATGTCATAAAATTGCATTTTTCACGTATTTTGTCTCATTATTTTTTCTATAATGCAAATGAAAAGTAAGAGATTAGAATTTACACACACACACACACACACACACACACACACACACACACACACACACACACNTAGGGGCACACACACACACATATACATATAAATTTTAGAATGGAATACATTTTTAGCTTTTCCTATGAAGGATAGGTAAAGATCTCTTAAAATGTATTAAGTGAGTCAACGAGAATAGCTTGATTTCCCTAAGGGCAGTTGTAACACTCGGGAAGATAATACTATATTATACAAGAGGATCAATGCAACGTCACAATGACGTCATGACGAAAATTAACAGTTTCGACATCGCTATTTCTCCCGATTATTAGGGAACGGGAGGGCCTTACCACATGACGTTAGAAAAAACTAATTTCTCAACTGATTAATTTTTTAATCACGCCATCTTAATTTGTATAAAGGCTTTACAACTTTTCTTGAAAAGCTCATAGTGTAAATAACTTGCGAAATAATATTTTAAATATCGACAAATCTTTTTGTCACAAAAACTATGTACAAAATTTACTTTACCTTACTATTTATGAAATCTATTTTTTTTAGAAACAAATCATTTTATTCAAAAATAGGTTTCTGTTTTGTCCTCTTTTAAAAATGGAACGTCCATAAGTATTACTCCACCCTGTATGACCTCTTCACCTGCTACGACGAATCAATACAATCCAGGTCACACAAGTCCTTTTATTATGCACCTATTTGAATTCAGTACATATTTCTATTCACTCGATGAAAATATTGTTTTCAGCAGT
Source organism: Oncopeltus fasciatus (assembly GCA_000696205.2). NCBI lineage: Eukaryota > Metazoa > Arthropoda > Insecta > Hemiptera > Lygaeidae > Oncopeltus > Oncopeltus fasciatus. The sequence goes on along the minus strand of KZ808410.1, from coordinate 127,739 downwards.
GCCATTTAGTTGGGTAATTCGGCCACATAATTGAGAATAATTAAGTGGAAAAAGCTTTGTTAATTTAATTAAAATATTTTAAAATAATTTGTACTGTAAGCATTCATTAAATTTTTTTGTTTATTACACTAATTTAATTGGTTAGCATTAGAATAAGCATGAAAAACTCATGATAATAATTGTTTGCCATAGCATTACTCCCAGCTCTCAAACCACCAATAATATAGTTGTTTTACTTCTGTCCTCTGTCTGCCAAAAAAATCAAAAGAACAACGTCCTGAGCAGCCATTAAATCTTATTCACTAACATTAAAAAATAAATAAATAAATTAGAGTTCCATAAGAAATTTGGGCCTACTCATAGAACAGAATGTATAAGGTGAAAAATGTAATATTCTAACGTTCGTACTCTACAACATTTTAACAAAACAGCGCTTGTATATATTTTATAATTGCGAATTTAAACACGAGAACTTATAGAATAAAATATTAAATCTACATCTGGTATTTAATTAATCGATTTGCAATGTATTAATGAAATACATATTTGTAGGAGAAATTTAATAAGGATGAAAGGGGAATAGAGACAAACCAAAATCAATAATATCCAATATCTTCCTTATCATTATTGTTAAGAAAATATTTGTTAGACATGTATGTATGTAATGATGTTAGACAGACATGTGAAATGCTTTTTTAGATGCTAGTATTTACATTTTTAACGCAATGAAAAATATATTTATTTTATTTTATTTAACCTCTCTTTGACTACTTGGGGGGGGGGGTAGAGGGAGGGACAACTGATTACCACCCTATTATAATCATCCGTGGGTGTGAGCGACCTCCCCCTCCCCATATTCAGGTCCAGGATTTCCAAGAGTCAGCATCATCAAATTCTCAATGTCTATCTTTTATGAGGAAAAGTGAACAATCAGCCTATGTAACAGGCTCACGAATTATATAGCTATGTCTCATAGGTGAAAAATAAAGGAATTTGTGGTTCATTTAAAAAGGCCTTGGTGAGTTATAATATCTAGCGAAATGCTAATTATACGTCACCTCACAGTAGCTGAGAGATCCTGGTACTCTTCTCCGATTAGGTTCGATTACCATCTCCGTTCTCCAGGTCCCTGCAGATCCTCTCCAGCGAGGGCACGTATCCTCCAGGTTTTCGCAACGGCCTAGAGGAGGCTAAACAGACCGGATAGATGCTACGAGCTGGTGCCCTGGCGGAAAACTGGTGATTACGTCAACTATCCTTATCGCACATATATCTAACGCTACATAATCATTAAGTGTAATACTAGCAAATATGAAATCCTTAAGCAACTTTTTGGAATTCATGAAATGGATGCCTAACTGATTTCAGAAAAAAATTCTTATTTCACTCATTATAAGATATACCAAAAAAGCAGAAAAGAGATTTAGTCGTATTTAGATACAAGACAGTAGTTAATACGAATTAATTTTCATATCCGCAGAAATAGGATTTTTACTGAACTTAATTGAGCAGCAAATTTACTATAAAATGATACTTACTATATGAAAATAATCATTATTTAAAAAAAATTTTTGTAAATGAGGATTCGCGAATTCCGACGGAATATGGCTACTAAGGTTATTCTTATGTCATTTTAGAAATCGTCCTGGTATTTTTTCAGAAACTACAATATATATACGTACATATACTTTTTCGTTTTTCGCAACAAAATGTGGCATTGCCATAAAACGCCATAACGAAATTCTTTAACTACCAAAATCGGCTGGGGGAAAGGGAACAGAGAGCTTTAGAGCAATTTTTCTACAACTCCTTACAAAATACGCAAATAAGGGATGATATTGACATGTGAACTAGGGTTGTTCAGCGCCACTACCCTAAAAGGTCCCATAATGACTTATTTCAGGTTTCAAGAATGCTATCTTTTACATTCATTGTTCTTTTGATCCGGTTTAGTAATTTATTCTCATTTTTATCCTTCTTAAGAATAAAAATATAATGATATGATATATAAAGCTTTGAAATTATTATATTTTTAGCTTCTTCTAAGAGAGTAAGTGAAGAAATTATCTTTTAAAAACAACTACCAGTCTAATGTGAAGAATTTGATTTTAATGAGGGATATCTCCTGGAATACCGCTTACACATTATTTGTCGAAAATCTTTTCTAAAATTCTGGGAACGCATAGAAAAAAAAAATACAATAGTACAAGAAAGAAACCTCTAGACCTCTTACCTAGAAAAAGACGAAAACTCGAGTTATCTTGTCTTTTTGAAAAAAAAAATCATATATTCTCAGATATTTGATAGGAGCAAGAAATCCACCACTAACCAGACAAAGACGAAGACAAATCTTAATATAAATCACCATATATTTAGAAGAATAATATATGGATTATAATTGATGTTTCATTATGATTCTATAAATCAAATTTGATTGTGTATTGCATGTAATACTTTATTTGGTAACTGTATTTCAAATGAATATGCACCCTTCACATAGGACTAATATGAAAAGGATGCAACTCCCTTGTTTCAGGAACAAACGAAAAAATAGCCCTGTTGTCTCGTGGAGGTTGCATGAACTGAAGTTCTCATATCTCATCAGGATAGACATATATGTGAGTATATGGCCGACTGCATATTATATATGCCATGGGAAACATGAGGATAGAAGAGAGCGTGGAAGGCAGAGTAGGGGACATTTTCGTACGAATAATAATGTTAGTCAATAATGTTAGATTTTGCAACTATAAAGTTTAAAATACATTTACGTAATAAAAATTTTGTTCTTTCCTTATTCCCTCCCTTTCCTTTTGACTATCAATTAAAAATGAATTTCTCTGATAATTTGGAATAAAAGCTTAATTTATTTATATTTTTTTTAAGGTATCAGAGCCGACTGAACATAAAAAAATAACGTTCCTAAATATCTTACTTAATTTCATTTTTATTTTAGTTTTAAAATAAAAATATTATATAACCATATTTTATATCTAATGTGTAGCATACATTTTCAGTATAATTCACATGTGGAAATCATAGTATCATGGTGTGACTTGAAAAATTTCAAAAATTTTGAATCTTCATCAACTTTTTATGGGAAAAAAGAACGAATGGCTGAGTTCATTATAGAACGAATGGGTGTGGGAGATCATCACCTTAAATGCCAATTTTGAATACTAAACTTTTTTTTTTTAAATGTCAATAACACTTATTTTTAAGTTATGAAAATGTAATCCGTATCCCATATATTGATGAAATATATATTTTAGGAGTATCACAGCCAAATTGAACTATTAGGAAAAAGTGTTTACCTATTGTGTAAATATTCATTTTATGGTTTTAAAGCTAAATGTATTTAGATTGTTGAAAGAATTTGAATTTAGAAAAATCAGACGAATTGGAGTAGAGAAATGCCTTAAATGTCGAACTCAGTTATAAAAAGTATTTTTATTGCAGCGGGTGAAATATTTAGTTTTATGCTGTTAAATTCAATAGATTTGTAGAATTAGAACGGATATATTATGTAATTGAAGATGATTACGTGAAAAATGAAATTCTAAATGTAATATTTGACTGAAAAACTGAAGAATTTGCTTAGTCACTGCTCAACTCACAAATCTTAGTGAAATTTAGATAACCTATCTAGGTTATCTAAATTTCCCGTTGATTTTGATGTTTGCGCCATCATACAGCCCATTATGTAAATGATACTTTATGAGCCGTTAAGCATTGTTGGATGGGATATCCCATTGAGACGGGTAAATGTGGTGCCGGGCGGGAGAGGGGCGTGGCAGATATCGACCACTCCACCAGGTGACTATATTCCCAGCCATGCTTGCCCTGGAGGCCTTTGCCTTCCTCGGAGTTAGGGGATGAGACGGGGCGGACGTAGACCAAGCAGGCAATGAAGTCTGGCAAAGGCGGACAGAGCGGGTACAACCGGTGTTTCCCGGGCAACTCGCCTGGTCATTCAAGAAGTTGGTGAATGCAATCTTATGTACAGTTTCTTCTTCCGGGGTGGACCGTGTCAAGTTGTCGATAGTTGCAGAGCTTTCGCACATCTTGTGATGGCTTCTTCAGGGCTGAATAGAGAATCCCTGAAGAAGCCATCACAGGATGTGCGAAAGCTCGGCAACTATCGACAACTTGACACGGTCCAACCCGGAAGAAGAAACTATACATACATCTGACGACCGTGGAAGCCTACGTGAACGAATGCAATATTTTTAAGTATACCAAACCTGCCCTTGGCAGGGGTAAACTAACTTTATCTTCTCCAAATAAACCACATATTCTCTTTGGAGATATATTTGTATTTACTCGACATATTAAATATATCATAAACCAAATATGTAAATTATATTGCCCCTTTTATTTAAATATTTGTATAACTAGAACAACGTACGCACGATTTATGTCTGATTAAGAATAAATAAAAATAGATTGTAAAATCTATTAATAGATGTATTATTTCTCATATGCATACAATTATAATTTCTGTGTAAGTGTATGAGTGTTTTTGTAAACCTAATTAAAGAGAAGGGGACGTCTTAATTCCCTCCCAACTTAGGGTACCATCCAGTTTAGTTCTGCACTCTGAAATTTGATCATAAACCTCCCTCGGAGATCTCTCCAGACATCACTATCGCCCTGATGATGACTCACAAGTTAAGTCGAAACGTCGGCAATAATAAAATAATTACCCAATAATTTCAGAGTATTTTATTTATCTGATCCTGGCTGAAACCCTGACATATTTCTCCAGTATATTATTCGACGGCTCACCAACCTCCATCCATATTTACTGTTTATGACTTCATTAAACCCAATGTTATTTATATAACTAACTTATTCAAATCAAGACATTCTCTCTCCCTTCCTCTATACTCGATTTTAGATACATTCTATTCCGGAAGATTGGCTGTCTGTTTAGGGACATGTTAATGTATCGCAAGTTATGCATATATTTTAAGTTTTTATACTATGGATTAAAGGATCCATAATTTAGTAGTGCCTGGAAAGTATATATACTACATTTATTTGAAATAATTCTTAAAATACGTTTTTTATGAAGTAATAACACAGCTGGATAATATTTATTAGACAAATAACCAATTTTCGATAGTAAGAAAAAATGCCAAGATACACTCTCTCGAACTCAAAAATCAAAGTGATATCCCTTAAAATCACATCAGTCAATACATGCGTAAAGTCAATATTTTATAAAGTGGTATCCACTTACCAATTATTAACTTAGGTTGCTTTATGCTAACTGTAACATTGAATAATATTACAAATCAGTTAATAAACGAAAATATTGTGTATAAAATGTTCATTTTATTTATAAACTAAATTCATTATATTGTTAATTATTTGAGTACTTTATCTCCATAAAATTATATTTTTCGCTTCACAAGAGGTGTCAGCATATGACGCGAAACTGTATATTAAAGTAAATTTAAAATAAAATAATTTTGGATCTACCTTGACCGAACCCCAACTAAAATCATCTAAGAGTAAAACAATTTTGTTTCATCATTTTGGCCCTTTTACTCCTTCTAGAAAAAAAAAATTACTAACAATAATGACATTAGTTTAAAGCTAAAATTTAAGTTATAAATTTTTTTTTAAATTTATTGATTTGGATAATGTTACAATATGTTCAAGTAGTGTGAGATATATATATATATTAAGTATCATATAGTAGTTAAACAGATTGTATCATTATTCTAATCAATAAACTAAAAAAATATCTATAATTTTAAATGTAGCTTGAAATTAATGTTACAAAACATTTTTTAATTATTAAAAAAATTCAGGAATTATAATCAACAAATAAATTAAGCAATCTTAGAAAACTCATAATAATTTATGAAGAAAAAAAAAAGAGAAATTAATGGTCTTAAGAGGATCACTTCCTCTTAGAAAATTTCTTTGTGATGCAATTACTTCCTCTTAGACTCTCTTGAACCGTGAACAGAATCTTTCTGCAACATAATAAATGAATACCTTTCGTAAAATGAAAAGTCTAATGCAATATGCTTATAAGATCTGTGCCAATTAATCCGACCGTTTATGTTATGTAGGAAAATTAAAGAAGTTATTACGATTTTCCAGGATTAGCTGCTTTTGAAAATTTCCCATAAGCGAAATTCATAGACTTTGTGAGAGTATGCTTAGACAAAGTTGGGGGATTTCAATGTCTCTGTCAGGATGAAGGTGGAAAGCCGATTAAGTGGATACGAAGGTACGAGGTGACTCGGAGTAATGTTGCCGAAGCCTCTAACCTAAACAATGCAGTTTATATGAAGCGTTCGATAATCGTTTGGTAATCGATAATTGAGTGTTCGACTCGTGATGGCGAAACTGCTATCAATTTCTTCACGTCAATATATCGCATACCGACATTTGGCTGTTGTTTGCCTTCCCTTACTTTCTTCGGAATAAAATAAAGTGTGTCAAGCTTGAGGAAGGGATATCCACGTTCCAGCAAGGTAAGAAGTGGTCAAAGGAACGCAAAAGAAGCATTCCGAGAGGATGAAGAATTTTTAGGAGGCAAGGAATAAAACATTCCAATTTGAAATTAGGAATACATACACACGCACATACTTATGTATACATATATATATATATATATGTATATATATAATACTCAAATAATATCGACGACAAACCAACTGATTAATGGTTTATTCGATTGAATAGATAAAGTAACCCCCTCCATCAATAATCAATCTAATGAATGAATGTAACTCACTGTACCGTTTTCTACTCCAATAGGTGAAAAATAATGACTTCCTTTAATTTAAAATACGACCGATAGACAGTTCCTTTGAAGTAAACGTATTTTTGGTAACTTCTATTCTTAAATTTTTAATTAATAAAAAATTAACTACTATATATTTTACTTTCAGCAGGATTCTTCTTGCTATAATAATTATTGCATCAAAAGAATGTCCACTTTATCAAATTCACATTTCAAATCACCTTTAATACATACAAATGTATTAATCTATTTAGGGCCTTTTCTAAGCTTGTTAAATCCTTTTTGACTTATTTAAAAAAAAAAAAAAAAAAAAAGAATCAGTTTAGTTATTTGTTACAAAGAAGGAACATGACTGGGTTATAAAATATTTCAGAGGCACTAAATCAACTCTTGAAATTATTAAATATGAAGTGGAAGGTGTTTTAACCATCGCACTTCGCGCTAAAAAAAAACAAAAAAAAAAAACATACTCACTCTATGGACTCTGATTTTGTTTTTTAATTCCTTTAGTCGGCCTAAGAACTTATTAAATTCTTTCAGTCGCCGTTGAAGTTTGAACATGCTCAAATCTAGGAAACACAAATTTCGGAGAAAAAAGAAAATAGCACAAATTCAAAACAATATAATTAGAACAATCTTAATCCTTTGGAATTTACTAAAAACATGCGATGTCTAAAAATGATGTTATATTTTTTTCGAATAATTGCAATTTCTTGAAATTTAGAAGAAAATGTTACACGAAATATTCTTGTTCAGTTATATCGAACTACATGATATTTAAAATACACAATACAAAATTGGTATCATTATTTTATATACATTGTTTCATGGGAAATATAATTTTATAACATTTATTTGAACATAAAAAATGTCTGTTTGTTTTTCATATTTAGTTAAACTATACATATATATAGAGTTTGGACGACTAGTAGTTCATTTCTAAACAAAAATGGACAAGGAATTGTGGGGTCCTATCTGACGAAAAATTTTAAAAATAAATTTTTTAACCTCCTGTTCAACAACTTAAAGACCCATAGCTCTCGGTAAGTTGTATTTCGCGATAATCGCTTCTCCAGGGCAGGATTTGAACCCTTATTGTGCCAGTATTGTAAAACGGACTTTTCTCTTGAGTAAAACCCCTGGCTATCGTAATGAGCCTAAGAGTTATTTAATGAAAATGTTATGAGGAATTCGCTTCGTTTACTAAATGGTTATGTTAATGAGAAATAAATCCAAATAGTTAAATATTTCTGAGTTTGTTCTCTATGGATATTAACTCTTCTGGCTGACAACGTTGTTGAGTATGTGATTTCGATGTGAGGGGATTTTAAATAGAACATGTAAGGAGAGTAAAGAGTGATCAAGAGGGATTAAAAATTAATTGTGTAATGTGTTACTTGATGCAGTTTACAAATTGCTTTCATATTGCACAACATACAGAAAGACATTTATATTTGATGAATAAACATATACTTGCAACTAAATATATTGATCACTGGTAATTGGCAGTGATAATTACGTCCCCTTGTAAAATCCGGGGGTTACATCTCGCAATTAAATTTCAGTAAAAAAAAACCTCCCCAGGATATTAGCGTTGTTCAACAATGTTCCGATCCTGCAATAGTCAATTATAGTGAGTGTTCACGCTACTCTGACGGTTATGTGACCCCCCCCCCCCAGGGCAGAAAGGATGAGGCGAAACCGTCGCATTACATTAATTGTGTACACGCTAATCGCACTGCGTACGCCCAATTGTACGTAATATTGACAATTTCGTAACATGTTTTCTCCTTATGATGTACGTAGTTTCAATTAGCAGACGAAAGAAATTTTTATTGTTTAATATTGCAAAAAAAACTTTACAAACAAAAAGAATGTTGTTTTTACTTTCTATATAATTCTTAAATAGGAATGTAAGAATGGTTTTTATACGTAATAGGAGAAAATAATTTTTCTGACATTAGAAACTTAAGGAGAGATTTGATTAGAAAGACTTGCAGTTTCTTTCGCCAATCCACAATCCTTGGCAAGTTCACGAATATTTGTGGACGCATTTGACTCAACAACATCCTGAAAAACCACAATAATATCCTTTTAAGGTCTCTTCTTTCATTCCAACATCATATCTTCACTGCTAAATTTTTCGTAGTGCGCTGGTCAAGGATACCTCCCCTTAATATTTAATAATAGCTGTGAAATTTTTTTTTTCCAGTAGTGCTTTAAAATTACGAGTACTTCATAGGACTTATGTTTCTTCTTTGAAATAAATAACTAAACTGAGGCGTTTTTTTTATGAAGTCGAATGGGATTTAATAAGCTTAGAGAATACTATGAAGGAATTATTAAATATTGGTAAGTGTTAAATAGGATTAAAATATTTAAAGTACTTTTTCATCTTAAACTTGATAAAACGGTAATTTTTTTTTATATACCCCTTTACAGGTGGTTGAATTTTTTTTTAATTTGACACCCCTGAATAATTGTTGTCCTTTTTTTTCATTCGCTAATTGAGGGTGGAAAGGATATGTATACTCGAATGCTTTTCTATATTTTCATTTTACTAGTAAATAAAATGGGTAAGCGGGAAATCATAGAAATAACCAACACTGATCTGTTTAATGCGACTTCTAACTTATTTTCATACATGTTCACGTAGGCTTCGACGGTCGTCAGATGTATTTACCGTTTCTTCTTCCGGGTAGGACCGTGTGAGTATTATATATATATGTATCATTCTCTACTCAGCCCTGAAGAAGCCATCACATGATGTGCGAAAGCTCGGCAAATAACAANTACCTTGACCGAACCCCAACTAAAATCATCTAAGAGTAAAACAATTTTGTTTCATCATTTTGGCCCTTTTACTCCTTCTAGAAAAAAAAAATTACTAACAATAATGACATTAGTTTAAAGCTAAAATTTAAGTTATAAATTTTTTTTTAAATTTATTGATTTGGATAATGTTACAATATGTTCAAGTAGTGTGAGATATATATATATACCACTGAGTTCTATTAAATATTCGGGATAGTATTTAAGAATGTAACTACGATTGCTCAGCGCTTTTCCTACTCTTCCTTACCTAGCCAGGCTTAGTTTTTACATTTTACGCTCTTGCTTGCATGGTGTAATTTTTCATTTACTCTCATTTATTTTTATATTTAATGAAACGTGAAGGACAAATTTAAATTTTTCCATATCTCCCCAATGTTTTCTTAAGTTTTTAATTTTTCTTTGAATTATTAAACATGCATTAGGTATCTTTTCAAATTTGTTTTTACTCTGTACACATGTACTTGTGGTTTCAATAGAAAAATCAGTATTCAATTACAGAGACTAATTTAATTTTCCACATGTGTTTACATGTGACTAGTCAACTTTTACATTTCGTACATTACATGAGTTTCGTTTAAAAAAAATTAAATTATAAATGAGCTCCTGGCGAATTAATTCAATGCTGCCTAAGTAAAAACATGTTTTTCCTCAGTATTCCTGTCTATATGTCAGTACTTTTCAATTAACTCTCCCGTTAATAATGACATGAGATAACGATTTGTACATGCAACAGTAGTAATTAACTAACCTCACTATTACTCTCATGTTGATATGTCTGAAAGTATACAACCAAAACCTCTCTGGTCTGCTGTAAAAGTTCAAAAATACTTTTAAATGTTTTTTGTTTTTGTTTTTTTTTTAAAGCGAAATTCTCCAAACTCCGGAGGTTCGTCTCTTTTAGAAACATGTTTAAATTATCTAAGATTTCCTTAGACGAGAATTCGGCTGCTGAAGCTTAAGGTCAGGGTTGACTGATTCACGGGAAGAACCTCTTGGTTCATATTTTCTCACGTGTAGAAATGTTAAAAGGCAAAAATTGGACTCACATCTTGATATCTCCCATAAAAATTATATAATATTTGTAATACTAATAA
>KZ808409.1:272027-294731 GCA_000696205.2 Oncopeltus fasciatus | reverse complement strand
GAATAGAAGAGAGCAGTATATATATATATTGTTGTAAAAAAGTATCTATCTGTGACTTTCAAATATTAATTATTTAATATTGTTCCTTTTATGTGAGAAATACTGATTCCACTTTTGGCAACATCTCAAAATTTCATTCCGGTGACTGAAATTTTATTTTATTTTTTCTAATTTGAAACATTGACTTCGATATTGAATTTATGTCAGGTTTTTAGCTTAGCTGGTTAACCTTTGAAGAAGAACGGCAGTGCTTGAGTCAGGCTTTCAGAAGAGTTTCTGGTAGGTCTCATTGCACTACAGATAGTGCTTTACAGATAGATCTAATAGACTGCGGTATGGTCTCCAAACTTATGAGTACACCAATCTTGGTCATCATATCAAAAACTTTTTTTTAATCATCTAATTCATCACGATGTGTTGATTGAGTTTTGAGTACTCTGCGTCCTTGAACTGTGCTCTTATTCATCTCTCGTCAACCAAATACATAAGATTGTAGCAAGTAAATAGTCCCGTAATACAAGTGGAATCAGCATATAATTTAATTTTCATATCTCTTTCTTTTCTTTATACTTAATGCTGATGAAGCAGAGGAGGAAGATCTTCTTTAAAGAAATATCGAAAGCGTTTTATTGAAAAATACTCAAAATTCAAAACATTTTCTCCCTTACTAGCTTTGTATTAACACTTTTTGGTCCCTAAGGATGTAACATTGATATCAAATAGATTTAAAACAAAGATACCGACTAAAAGGTTCTAAAATATAAATACTAAGACCTCAAAATTAGAATAATAAATCATTTTAATCACTCATCAATCGCGGAAACTTATGGTAGTACAATGGAAATGTAGTTTTTGGTTTGTCAGGTAGGTTTATTCAGTCTAGTATACAAGAGTTTTAGAGAGAGACTAAAAGTATAAATGATTATATCGTTAATTGATATGTTTCAATCTTGCTAGTCGAGGCAAAAGAAAGTTTCATTTACAAGGCAAAACAAAGCAAACAACCATGGCGACCTAGGGTAATTTCCCGGCGCTTTTCCCGGACGGAGATGAAGCCATGGTAGGAAGGATGGCCTCTATCGTGGCCGACCTCCACCTCGAACCCATTGTGTGGGGGACCAGTTTTTTTTCTTCTCTCTAGTTCTCTCTCCTGAGCTCTGCTTCCTTCACAGTTCTTTATAAGACTGCTTCTGGTCCCACAATCTTCCCCTTTCATGGGCTACAGGGCTTAACACATCCGACTAACTCCCTGCTGGGACTTTAACCCTTTTGGGGCCTCGCTCATTCTGGGAGCTAAAGGCTTTGTTTTCTGATAAATTCGAGAGCGTTTGAGAAACGTAAATTGCAATTTATTCTAGGCATATCTATTTAAAACGATTGTAGCTCACAGAAGTGACATTTTTTCTCCAAAAGAAAGAAAAGTATCCAATGTTCTAAATATGCTAACTATGTAAACTGCCACTAAAGAAACTGCGATAAGCCTTCCAGCACACTCGTTATTCTAGTATCCTCAGCTTTACATCTGGTTACCATCCAGTAACATAGTAACCAATAAACTAAAGAAACTGGGTCTGCAATATGCCTTTTCACTATTTTTCCTTCAATTCAAAGCTCAAAAGCAGGTTAGATGACATTCCCTTATTAATAAATAAGTCATTAGATTAACTGTTATAAACAAAGAAGAATTAAAATGAATAGAAAAAGAATTGTTGGGAAAAAAAATGCAAATCAAATTCAAAATAACTGGAGATTTTTAATATCTTTATATTAGTTGGAATCCCTTAAAAAGTCGGACAATTTTGTAATATTTAGAGGTATATTTGTTGACCATCGAGTTTTATGGGAAAAGGATTGTCAGGAATTCGGTCTTAGTAGCTGAAAAATTAAAAACTAATTTATAACTAAAAAAGTTTTTGTTTTAACCAATGTTTCGGCCAAATTTCAAGCNATTTATAATAATAAAAAAATTTTAATTTTAGCCGTTTCGGCCTAAATTTCAGGCGTTCATCAGGATGATGGGAAGAGAGAGACTCCTGCTCAGTCGTAACTGAATGAGTCTTTATTTAGTCACTATTGAGCAGGAGACTTTCTCTCCCCATCACCTTATTTACCCTGTAAAAGGTAAAAGGCCTGAAATTCAGGCCAAAACGTTGGCTAAAATTAAAAACTTTTTGATTACAATTTAGTTTTTTAATTCTTCAGCTACAAAGACCGAATTTCTAACAACCCTCTCCTCACAATTTTATAATATTTGAGGGATTGATACCGAGTCTAATGCCCAAATTTTCTGTCAAATAAAACATGCCTTTATGATGGTCGTATATTAAAAAATCTGTGAGAATGCAAATACATTTACTTAGATCCCACATCGACAGCTGTCATGAGGAGCCTTGAGTATGTCGAGTGTATCCAATTCCCATACCGGTCAACACAACTTCATCTCATATTTTCCCTTGAAAAGAGGTTTTCCAGGACCTAACTATATGTGTTATGATTCATTGTCTCTGAAACACTTCCATTCCTTTTTTCAATGTTTTCTTTAAACAGTACAGACAAGTTCAGTTAGGGTGCAGTAATTTATACGATGCCCTGTGAGGCTGTTTTCCATTTCAATATGTTTTTAATATGGCATTTAAAATTATTTTTAAGGAGCACGATGGTCTAGGTCTGGTCTAGGTACTGGACCCCTGAGCATTGGGTCTCAGGTTTAGCGCTCACCCGGCCCTAACTGGGTATCATTCTTCGTTGAATGGATCAAAATCAGGCGGCCACAACTGTGTGCTGACACGTCTCCTCTAGTGTGCCATGGGTTGAGAATAATTCATTCTTAACGTGTATTTCCTCCTTGGGCCTATATGACGTGTCCCGGGCCTTTTTTTATTTTTTTTTTTTTTTCCAAATTCTACAAAAGGTTGCATATCTAGTCATTTTTTTTTAACAGCAACTTTAAGTATGAACTAAATAAATGTGTTTGATGAATTTTATTGAAATATGTATGCGATTTAAGTATTAAGGGTATATATCATTTTTTTTCTTCTTCTAAATCTGACGCTAAAAATGTAAATAAAAATAAATACCCGTTATTAGTACTTAAAAATTATGAATTTATAAAATATAATGCTTTTCAAAACTGCAAAGCATTATTATTCAGCGGAAACGTCCTATGGAATTGCTCAATAATTTTAAATAAATCAACTTTTTAAAAGACACAAACTACCTGGCGCAGAAATATTACTACAACACGCGGAATTCAAGTATTTTTACAACTCTTACTTTTAAGTGAAAAAAGAAAAAAAAAGTATTGATGAAAAAGAAAGGCAATAAAGGCCTTTGAAAAGTGTGATGACGCATGGTAAAAATGATTTTCCATGGCAGCGTATCCTTCCCTCGCCTTCTCGCTGTCCATGTTTCCTTCTTTTTAACCCCCACATAAAAACTCCGTGGGGGGGGGGGGGGGGGGGGGGGGGGGGGGGGGCTGAAATACCCTCTGCCGCCCTTGCTGTAATGTCCACATGTCAGGGAGTTGGAGGCGTCCTTAGAAGACGTCAAAACCGGTGCTTTAAACTAATGGGAACGGGTTCTACGAGGTCGCTAACTTTCAGCCCGCGATTATAATTAATGTTATTGACCCGTTTTCCACATAGTTCTAATAGGGAATATCTCTAACTTAGAAAAAATTTCTACAGATTTTTTTAAAAATCTGCTGTTGGTATTGGTTACTCGACGTTCTCTTCAAATATTTTCATTTTAAAAAACAAAACGGGGAGTAACTTACCCTCACCCATCCCCCCCCACAAAAAAAAATGCATTAATATGAGTCTGAAACCAAGATAATATTTAAAAGACTTCTTTTCGCGAGACATGAGACACTGGGAAAGCACAATGAAAATATTTATGAAAATTTTTGGAGCTAAGTATAGTTTAAAAAATCCCTGCCATCACTCTGTAAAAACACTAAATGAACTTTCCTCTGACCACAACCCTGTTCTCCTTACACTATCCCTCTGTAAGGAGTTGTCCTATCCCTAGACAACTGCCACCAACCTTAATAAGTGGTCCCATTGACTGGCCACTATTTAGAACTCCTCGGAATCTCCTTAAAAACCTCTGTAAATTCAGCTGAACCCCTCCCTGATTACATTAAAAACCTCATACAAGCTAAGCGTCAAATTCGAGCCCTGTTCCAGAGGCACAGACATCCCTCAGATCGTAGTGAGTTCAACCAGCTATCTTGTCTCTTAAAGCAAAAACTAGGTGCTTCACGAAATAAGGCATTTAATGCCTACCTGTCTAGCCTCTCAAAAGGAGACAAATCCCTCTGGACTGCTACTCGCAGGATTCTAAAGTATCATGAACATTCTGCCCCCTTACGTCGAGATGATGGTTCCTGGGTCTCTTCCGACAAAGCCCAGCATCTAAAGCAAACATTCACTCCTCATCTAGATAACTTGTCCAATAACGCTGAAGTTGAGGAGTCACCAATGCCAATGTCCTTACCGATTAAGGCAGTGATTTCTTCTGAGGTCAAGTACATTATTAATCATCTACCTAAGCGCAAAGCATCCGGCTATGACCTTATCACCGGGCTAATTTCTCGAAATCTACCCCAAAAATCAATTTTTTTCCTCACTCACCTCTATAATTGTGTCCTTCGAACCACCCGTTTTCCACTTCTCTGGAAATTTTCTGAAATAATCCTAATTCCCAAACCCGATAAACCTTCTTCTAACACATTATTCTATCGACCAATTAGCCTTCTTCTTTTACTATCCAAGGTATTTGAGAAAGTTCTTTTAAAAGGAATAATACCTATAATTAATGTTATTGACCAATTGATTAATAACTTCCTTAAATATTCTTCCTAATCATCAGTTCGGCTTCCGATCCCATCATCCTACTGTCGATCAGGTGTTTTGCGTTGTTGACTTTATTTTCTCTTCCCTCAAGCGAAAAGAATTTTGTCCTGGTACATTCTTGGACGTCACTCAAGCATTTGACCGAGTATGGCATTCTGGACTATTATATAAGCTCAAATCCATATTCCCAAGTACCATCTACCTAATTCTCAAATCTTATCTTTCTAACCGTTTCTTTAGGGTCCGGCAAGGATCAGATTACTCCGAACACTACCCTGTGAAAGCGGGTGTTCCACAGGGCAGTGTGATTGGACCCATCCTTTTTATCCTTTATACTGCAGACATCCCTACTCATCCTAATACTCTTTTAGCCCTCTTTGCAGATGACAAAGCGATCCTCTCCTCCCACCCTGATTCCAAAACCGCTTCTAACAACTTACAAAACCACCTTGATGCTATTCAGCAGTGGTGCAGCAAATTGAGAATTAAAATAAATGAGTCCAAATGCGTACAGGTAAATTTTCAACTAAGAAAAGATTCTCCTGATAATGTTCTATACAATAACATCCCTATACCTCTCTCATTCAGTCCGTTACCTTGGGTTCCGCCTTGACTCACGACTCAACTGGAATAAACATACTAAAATCAAGCGACAAGAACTCAACAGACGCCACGGATTCTTATACAGCCTTATAAATAGGCGCTCACATTAGAAAACAAACTGACCATCTACAAGACCATAATACGACCAATCTTGACTTACGGTGCAGAACTGTGGGGTGCCGGTAAGCCTTGTAATATCCGACGAATACAATCCTTTCAGTCCAAAATGCTCAGAATAATTGCTAACGCTCCATATTATAAGTCCAACTCTACCCTTCATCACGACTTTAATATTCCTTTTTTCAAAGACCTTTGGTCTCCACCCGCTTCAAGCTCTTTAATAGTAAACTCCAATTTCATCCTCATCCATAGGCCCAACCCTGTCATCGGACTCCAATCCTCACAATTCTCCCCGGCGACTAAAACGGATAAAACTTAATGCCAAAATTTATTAGGAGTGGGGTCAATCGGCCCCTTCTACCTGCACAGTGATGTTATAACTTATTTATTTTATTGTTATTAATAATTTTTGTATAATTGATTTTTTTATTGTATAATATATTTTACCATATCATCAAATTACAAGATGTTAAGTAACAGAATGTAATAAATAACGATTCATTAAAAAAAAAAAGTTTAAAAAGTAGACAGTGAAACATTTGACACACGTGGAGCAATAACCGAATCGAACATTTTATTTGTTTTAGTGAAAATACTGTTGCCTGAATTGTTTAATTATGATTTACATGCCTTTTTTAAGATCACAGCTCCGTATGATCGAAATAAAAAATACCAAATGAAATATAATAATTGAGTCATTGCGCCTTTTATATAGAAGCACAAACGATGGAGGTATTTAAATATCTTACAAAAAATTAATCTTATCGGAAGGGGTACGGTGGTATTGGTGTTCAAGTTAATAGACTCCCGAGCCAAAGGTCCCTGGTTCAATTCTCGCAGTACACGGTTGGCTTTTTCTTTCTGTGCTTCTGTTTGTAATGACCCAGAGAATTCCTGGTGCTCTCCTAGGGAACAACCATCCCTAATTGAGTTCCATTCTTCATTGGATGGGAATATATCGCGGGGTCAGAACGGTATGCTGACCAACGTCTTCTCTAGTGTGTTATGGGTCGAGAATAAATACATCCTTAACATGTATTTCATTCAGGTCAAAGATACAGGTCCTTCTCCCGGAAAACTTCAAAAGATTTTGAAGTAAAATACAATTTAGATTTGTTTCTTCTCAATTCCATTTCTTTTAGCACTAGATAAAATATGTGGCTTCAAAAACTTATTGCCTTATTCTGTAAATATGCTGTGGATAAGACAATATTTACAGAATAGGTTTTTTTTTCCAGTCGTATTACTGAATAAACAACAGGCCCTGTGAATAAGACTTATTGTATTATTCTGTAAATATTGAATATACCACGATCCACTGACTAAGTTTTATCAATTTTTTCAACGGTAGAAAGACCAATAGTGTTTGAGATTTTAAAAGCTTTCAAAATACACCTCGTAAACGGTGAACTATAGAATATAATGAACTATTCGGTATNTATTTCCATGCCAAACAAAGGAGTATCGAGTGTCTGTTTACAAACAAGACATACGTTTTCACGCCCGTATACAAATTAGTGCGATAGATTGTTTTGTTAGTTTTTTTTTTCTTAGCCTATTTAATTTATTTACATCCTTCACCATCTGTATTTGCACCATCTGTATTGCCTTTATTTTTGATCCTTTTTCTATAATTCTATTTTCCTGGATCTAGTAGAATAATGGATGTATTTTCCTACACTAGAATTCATAACATTTATGTATAAAGTTATAAAGCATACATGAGCTGCAAAACAAAGTTCCCATTAAAATTGTTTAGTGGAAGCCCTTGTCTAGTTAAAAAAATAGGAGTGAAAGATAAGAATGATAGAGCACTACGCACCGCCTTAAAAATATTGATCTTTTTTTTTTTTTTTTTTTTTTTTTTTCATTGGCTGTCTTCAGAATAGTTTTCTGAATAAAAAACCCAACTAAAACGTATTTAATAAAAACTTTTAACAATTTTGAAGTATCGTAACACTTTTTTGAACCCCATCCATATATTTATGTTTTACTTCATTAAATGCTTATACAAAGTTACTGAGGAAACTATATTGAAAAAATTCTATATCAAAGAAAAAATGAAATCTAGCTTAGGCTTGCTATAAGGTGGATTGGACGAGGAAAGGGATTCACACAAAGGGTGGCTGGGCTCCCACAGAGAAGCTCCTCAGCCGTCCTGCACTCCTAATACTAAACTCGGCTGAAATCTATTGTTTGCCGCCTAGGCCTAGCCAGATCGATTGGGGGGTGACCAACCAAGGCCGTAGCAGAAATGGTCGTCAGTACTTGCCGAGACTAATTATAGAAGACAAAAATTAATTATTTAACATAAAATGGGCAGGAAGTCATTATTAGGCACTAAACAAATCTGCGGATGTCGGAAAAAGAGGCAGATAGCCCCTCATCTCCTGTGGGGTGACGCGGCGAAACTGCTGGAGTACTCCAACTGCTGCACACCTTCAGCCTGACCTGCTTCCGACCTACGACCTCCGCAGAGATTTCCTCTGTCCATGGCATATTTCATTTTCAAACATCTTTTGAATCCATTGAAAAAAGTAAATAAGAAGATAATTTCATATATATTTACATTACGTGCATTTAGTAGCCAAGTTGATTTATTTACCGTTAACTGAAATTAAGTTTAATTCAACTCCTATTAGCTTTGTATTAGGTAGGGGTAGGCAGTTTTCACAACTGTATTGGGAAAAAATTGTAGTTTTGTATACTACACAAAACTGTATATTATTCAAACTCCAGTTTACTTCTCAGAATATTAGTGTGTATTTATTTTTCATTAATAAAATATTTCATAATTCTTATTATTTTTTGGATAAATTTCAAATGGCTATTTAAATATTAATGTGATAACGTAAGAAATTTAAACTTGTCCAATCGCAGTAATAAAAGAAATTGTAAAAATCCTCAAATAATTGAAGTTTATCATCAGGATGAAATACTCGAGACGTTCTATATAAAACCTAATCCATTGTTATATTGATATAAATTGAAAAGAATTTTATTATTACTGCAAAATACAAAAACTAAATCTAAAGATGTTTACCAGCTTCACAGGGATCTTTCTGCAGCTGGGACTTAATTCTTCATATATTTCAACCCTGGCACCAATCTAGGTAGACTACAGCAGTTTCAGTACTGCTATTCGGTATTACTGAATTCAGTAAGTCAGTTCAGTAATTCTGAAAGTTTGTTATTAGATGTGGAAAAAGAAAGGCCTGAAAATATCACTGTAATAAGAATCTTTACAAAACCTCTACAATAACTGTAGAGAGTTCAATATAAGCCGATTATCTTCTCAGGGGGCAAATAAAATTACTTCTTTATATTCAATGAAACATCTGGGGGAAAATAGTCAGGGTTTTGGCCAGGGTTAGATCATAAAATACTCCAAATTTATTGGGTAATTATTTTATTATTGCCAACGATTCGACTTAACTAGTAAGTCATCATCAGGGCGATAATGATGTATGGAGAGATATCCGAGGGAGGTTAATGGTCACGTCTCACACTGCAGAACTGAAATGCAGAATACTGATTTTAGTTTTGGTATTTAATCTCACGGGACGTGAGTCCCGGTTGAGGTAGTAAGATTTTTTTTATTCTATTCCCTTGCATTTCTTGTATGAAATGCAGAATATCTCAGTTCTGCAGTCTGAGCCGTGAACATAACCTCCCTCGGAGATCTCTCCATATATTATTATTCTCGCTCTGATGATGACTTGCAAGTTAAGTCGAAACTTTGGCAATAATAAAATAATTATCCAATAATTTTGGAGACTAATTAAAAGTAATTAAAATTTCATAGTTACATAACGTATTAGAAGTTTCATTCAATAAAAAGGGGTGCCTTTATAAATTTATTCTTGACTGATGAGTCTTATATATGTAAGAGATAAGAGTCTCTAATATAAGAACTTGTACGTAAGAAGACAAAAGCACAGATAGTTAACATATAGTAGGATGTTTGAGAACCGTGATTCTATACTACATGCGATGTACAATGAAAGCGCTTACCTCCATGAAGTCCTTATACAACGCCATCTATCTTACCTATCTCCATTCATTGCCGGC
Organism: Oncopeltus fasciatus; assembly: GCA_000696205.2. NCBI lineage: Eukaryota > Metazoa > Arthropoda > Insecta > Hemiptera > Lygaeidae > Oncopeltus > Oncopeltus fasciatus. Next base: position 285,081 of record KZ808409.1, on the reverse strand, counting down.
CTTTTCTAGCCATTAAGTCCGCGTCGGGGATTCGCGATGGGATTTGTCGGCGGAGCCTATATGTGCTTGTTATAGGCAGGCTTGAGCGGCCAGCTGCAGAGTAACGAGTTCGTGCACTGGGTTCTTACCCCTTACGGCCCGCGGCTCTCAAGGGGTGAAACGTGACTCTCATGGCTCTCTCCAGTTAACGCTCATCTTTCCTCTTGTCATTTTTAGTTTCGTCTTGTGCACGACCAGAGAGGAACTTCAAAGAAAGCTTAAGGTTAAGTGTGTATAAGATAAAAGTCATTAGTAATATTCTTAACTATTATGATATCAATTGACAATGCGTATAGCAGAATAGAAGAGAGCAGTATAATAGGATAAAATCAAATTATCAGTCAAATCAAGGTATTCGGAATTATTATATCTCATATTAGAACTGCTCTTGATTTTAACTTAATTTTAAAAGTTTTCAAGAACTTTAGAGCTTAATAAATCCTAAAGGGACGTAAAATAAAATAAAAACTTTTTTGGTTACAAATTTGTTTTTAATTCTTCAGCTGCCAAGATCGAATTCCTGACAATCCTCTCTTCGTAGCATGGAAAAAGTTTTTTTTTTAAATCCATTTTTAATTTCCATTTATAAATATAAATTTAGTTGTGGTGTTTTATCCCACGTAAATTTTAAACAATTAATGCGAGGGAGTAGAATATAAAAAATCTGTCTGTCCCAGCCAGAACTCGAACCTGGATCTCCTGCTGCTTCGAGTCCTGGCTGGGACCGATTGAATTTTTATTCTACTCCCTCGCATTAATTGTTTAAAATTTACGTGGGATGATACACCACAACTAAATTAATATTTATAAATGAAAATAAAAAGTAAATTAGCCCGGAAAGCAGGAGAACCACGTTCGAGTCCTGGCTGGAAAAGATCATTTTTTAAAATACTATTCCCTCTTATTAATTGTTTTTAATTTTTTACTTCCTTTTTCCCATAATCGGAGACGAATTTGATAAATTCAAACGGAGAGTTTTTTGACCGTATAGATTATTAGTAGATGTTTTTGGTTGGGGTTCGGACAAGGTAGATTCAAAAAGTACAATTTAAAAAAGTTTGAATGTTCAGTCATGAATATGGGATCCTGGTGACACGATGTCCCCTCTCGCCTTCAAGATAGCCCTGAAAATGGCTTACGATGTAAGCTGAAACGTTGGCAGATAATTAAAAAATACACATTTTCTTAAAATGCATTTTTTTGAACTACCTTAACCAAACCCCAACAAAAAAACATCTACTAAGAACTTGGTAAAGGATCTTATAATGTGTGCCTAAAATGTCCGTGTAGCACGTCAGCTGCCACGACCATACAGAATGAAGATCAACCAATACACGTCAAACAAAAACCTAAATAAATAAAGTAAGGAAATAGCTGTGATTACGGGAGGGACAAAGTTCCAGCAGGAAGTTGCAAGGACCCCGCCATGGAAGTAGTCCAATCCCGAGAGTGATTTACTGCTTCAGGAGCGCATGTTCTTGCCCTTAACTTGAATTCCACGATAGATGGAACTCGGCAATATTTCTTCGTATGCAGCCAGAAGCAACAAAACAACTTGGCTTTCTTTGTCCAGAGATCGCGGACCTCGCAATATTCACTGGCGAGCCGATTCCTTTTGTCCATGTCTCAAATGTAATGAAACATCATTTTAGTCTGGAACACACATTATTGTTTTTAAAAAAATATTTCAGTTCACTTCTACAAAAAATATATAAATCAGCAATATGATATGTTAGTCAAGAATTCGGTCTTGGGAACTGAGGAATTAAAAATTACTTGTAAACAAAATACTTTTTTTAAACAATTTTTAGTGCAAGGGAACGGAATAAAAAGTCTAACTGGCCTAGCCAGAACTCGAACCTGGATCTCCTGCTTTCCGGTCTGGTGCGTTACCATTTAAGCTACCGAGACAATCCTAGTGTCGAGAGTCCGAGGCAGACGAACATATCGTCTTATGCTCGAAGGAGCTGACATTGTCGAGCAGTTTAAATGATTCCGTTATTTACTTTTTAATTTTATAATTATTAGTTTTGTGATGGTACTTTATTCCACGTTAATTTTATAACTGATTGATAAAGAAAAATGATTTTTTAATTTTTGCCAACGATTCGGCCTAAATTTCAGTCCTTCTTCAGGGCAAAAGGAGTGATGGGGAGAGAGATACTCCTGCTCTAAGGTAACTGAATGATAACTATAGGCCTAAAATTTAGGTCCAAACGTTGGGGGAAAAAGAAAAAGAAATTTTTTTTTGTTTACGAATCAGTTTTAATTCTTGAGTTCCTAAGACCGAATCCCTGACTAACCTGGTGGACTAGTTACTTATAAATTAAATAAATTAGCCTGTCTTTTGACAACAGTGGCCACAGAATGCGGACTATATAAATGAGAAATGTACTTTCCCCTAATGTGTGTCTACATCAAGACAATTTTAAATCCACCCACAATAAGACATAGGATGAACAAATGAAGGTCACCCACCTACAAAAAGCGGAGGAAGTTTCGCGGAAGGCTGTTGGTCATCGGGAAATTTTAACGGTTCGTGTGAGCAGATTCATCTGCCCGTGGTTCCGAGCAGGAGCCGGTTTTAGCCGAATGAGATTGGCCGCATGCCGAACGACACTTCGTCTGGTAACTTTCAGTAGAAAGAGCGACAAGGGGCACCAGAGTAGCCGAATGGGTCTCGCAATCCCGCCAAGCTCAAACCTTTATTTATAAATAAAAGCTTGTCCTGAGCCATGGGTGTTTAGAATGGGATGGCAACCTGTAGATAGCCCCTCCCTCAAATGGTTAAAAGGGAGGCTAACACTCTAGATAATAAAAAAAAAATAAATAAAAAAAAGAGCAGCAACTTTCCATTGTTTCCGTAATTTTGATTTATACTCAAAAGTAAAGTAGTTTTATACATAATAATTATCTCGAAAATACTAAGCACATACACACATTTAGTTCTGTATCTTTTTACGAAAGAAGAAAAAAATCAGTTGTATGTGCACAAAACTGACAAGGAGTATAAGCGACTACCCTTTTGCAGACCAGACAGATAAGGCCTATATCACTGAATATATTAATTTCATTTCAAAGTCCTTTTCGGCGTGCAGGATCAAATTATCCAAACATTATTATTATTGTGTAATAATAATAGTAAAAAAAAACAAACAATAGAAATGGGAAACAATAGAAATGTGTGACGACGGGCTTTTTTTAAACGAAAGTATTACGAAACTGAGAGGTTTCCACCAGAAAATTGGAACCATAAATTCTTAACTAAACCCTCAAGATAGCCCCAAGCATTTTTCTCGTGAGAAAATGAGAGCTATTAATACTCGGTATATTTGATTATAATTATAATAAACTTCCAGTAAAGGGATTGTAGCCGTAGACCAAAGAGCTCTCTCCAGCGATAACTCATACATCTACTGACTAATACAAACTTCATAAAACCCTTTTTCCTAACGGACTATATTTGGTTTAGGAGATATCTGACTTTCTTACTCACTGAGGTACGGATAAATATATAATATTTGAATTATTATTTGATATATGTATGTATGACTCGTTAATAAAATGTCTTCCGACGAGAATAATTTGAACTAATGAGTCGCAACTGTCATTGTCGCAAATCAGTCATTGTAGTAATATCTGGAAAGATTACAAGCCAGGACATCATTTATTTAAAGAAATATATTTATAACTCGGGTTTCTCGATAACTATGTACCGCAGTGTTATAGAAAAAAAAATGAATTACGTTTTTAAAAATGCCAGTCGTAAAGAAGCAATTTCCTTTTTTTTAAAGATGGTCATAAATAACATTAAGTGACAAATTCGATTTTTAAAACAAAAAGAGGAATTAAGGGTAGCTATGACTAACTAATTACCGAGTGGGATGCGTGGGTGGTACTTAATCTTCTTTGTTAATTTAATTAATTTCCTTGTGTTATAAAACATAAATGTTGGACTTCAAAACTTGAAAGTTGATACGTTTCCTTAACTTTCAAAATGAAGTGAAATCTGAATCGGGGAAATGCTTCCATATTGCTAATACAAACCGTCTAAAACAGAATGTGGGATACCTTATTTCCATGCCAAACAAAGGAGTATCGAGTGTCTGTTTACAAACAAGACATACGTTTTCACGCCCGTATACAAATTAGTGCGATAGATTGTTTTGTTAGTTTTTTTTTTCTTAGCCTATTTAATTTATTTACATCCTTCACCATCTGTATTTGCACCATCTGTATTGCCTTTATTTTTGATCCTTTTTCTATAATTCTATTTTCCTGGATCTATTTTCTATCGTGAATTCCGGGGAGTGGAACCCCGTGAATGAGTACAATATAGCCATCGTTAGGACTTTCCATGATACATTTATTGTTTATTGGACACTATTGACTATTTTTATTATCTAATGTTGGCAGTCACTTCTCAGTTATTTTAATGATAACTATTAAANTTTTTTTTTTTTTTTTTTTTTTTTTTTTTTTTTTTTTTTCATTGGCTGTCTTCAGAATAGTTTTCTGAATAAAAAACCCAACTAAAACGTATTTAATAAAAACTTTTAACAATTTTGAAGTATCGTAACACTTTTTTGAACCCCATCCATATATTTATGTTTTACTTCATTAAATGCTTATACAAAGTTACTGAGGAAACTATATTGAAAAAATTCTATATCAAAGAAAAAATGAAATCTAGCTTAGGCTTGCTATAAGGTGGATTGGACGAGGAAAGGGATTCACACAAAGGGTGGCTGGGCTCCCACAGAGAAGCTCCTCAGCCGTCCTGCACTCCTAATACTAAACTCGGCTGAAATCTATTGTTTGCCGCCTAGGCCTAGCCAGATCGATTGGGGGGTGACCAACCAAGGCCGTAGCAGAAATGGTCGTCAGTACTTGCCGAGACTACTTACTCATGCCGTCCTGTCTTCATCACTGTATAATATACAATTATAAATAATAAACATTTTCGTACAAATTTTATTGAATAATATATTTTGGAAACTTTTATTTCTACCTATATATTTCGATATATATATGAAATATATTTTTCTTAGCATCTACAATGTAGGATCAGTAAAGAATCTTATAAGTTTTCAAAATCATTTCGTGATACCAAAGCGAAGATCTTAATTTATTTTTTGGAAATCTGCTAGTAATCATTACCTAAGGTTTATTGGATCATTGAAAACCATGTCAAAAGTCAATCGTGCTTATATCTCCACGAAAACGAAGGAAGATTTCAAACGATGAGTTGATTTCTTTGGATATTACTTTTTCCTGGATCAAATCAAATTGAGTGTAAATGAAACCTCTCCATAACATAGAACAATTAACACAATGTGCAATTCTCTCATTCACCACCAGAATAATTTTTTTTCATTTGATTTAATAGTTATCATTAAAATAACTGAGAAGTGACTGCCAACATTAGATAATAAAAATAGTCAATAGTGTCCAATAAACAATAAATGTATCATGGAAAGTCCTAACGATGGCTATATTGTACTCATTCACGGGGTTCCACTCCCCGGAATTCACGATAGAAAATAGATCCAGGAAAATAGAATTATAGAAAAAGGATCAAAAATAAAGGCAATACAGATGGTGCAAATACAGATGGTGAAGGATGTAAATAAATTAAATAGGCTAAGAAAAAAAAAACTAACAAAACAATCTATCGCACTAATTTGTATACGGGCGTGAAAACGTATGTCTTGTTTGTAAACAGACACTCGATACTCCTTTGTTTGGCATGGAAATAAGGTATCCCACATTCTGTTTTAGACGGTTTGTATTAGCAATATGGAAGCATTTCCCCGATTCAGATTTCACTTCATTTTGAAAGTTAAGGAAACGTATCAACTTTCAAGTTTTGAAGTCCAACATTTATGTTTTATAACACAAGGAAATTAATTAAATTAACAAAGAAGATTAAGTACCACCCACGCATCCCACTCGGTAATTAGTTAGTCATAGCTACCCTTAATTCCTCTTTTTGTTTTAAAAATCGAATTTGTCACTTAATGTTATTTATGACCATCTTTAAAAAAAAGTAGACGAATGTCGCAAATATACGACAAAGATCCCTCCCCTCTACCACTAGAACTTTTTTGAAAGCTGCATGTTCAGATCACTGACTATGAAAAAACAAATGAAATAAGCTGACAAAAGGCTGAACCTGAAGTCAAGAAATAGATAACAGTTTTGGCATCGTCTACACTCCTATTTAGCCGTTTTCATCATTGTATCGAAGTATACTATGAGTAGTTAGTTTTAAATTATGTTGTATCTTAATTACATATTATATTTTTCTTAATCTTGTTTTCCCTTTTCTATTGGTGTTAATTTTGCATTTGCATAATATATGCTTGCTATTTTTTTCAGGTGCTATTCAGCTTATCAAGTAGCATTAATCATCTAAAAAGGAGAAAAAGGGTCATTACTAACAGAAGCACTGAAAGAAACAACTGGGCTCTGTGAGTATTTGGCTCAGGGTGCATTGCTTTAACCACAAGACCACCGGGCAAGGTGAAAAAGTAATTAATAAATAGTATTATAATAGGGCAACATTATAATACTAAGAAGTAGGTGAAAAATATAGTCATTAAGAAAAATGATGGAGTATTGGGTATACTTTAATTGGTATCGATTCCAAACTTTTCATATGCATTAATTTGTAATTAGATTTTTTTTTGTTGGGGTTCGGTCAAGGTTGATAAAAAAAAAAATACAAATTTAAATAATACACATTATTAAATAACAAAGGAATATTGCATTGTTACTTCTAATCACATATAAAAGTAAAACATAAAAAAAAATATTGGACGTTATAACTTTTTTTTTCAATTAATTATATAATTATAAATATTCAATTAAGTATGTGTTTACCAATTCCTTTTTATTTAAATCTATTGATTTATGAATTTGTTATGAATGGAAAATCAAGTAGAAAAGACATATGATTAAAAGAAAAAAACTCCAAAAGAAACATCTTTAGTACAAATGTTCTAATGCATATTAGTACAAATGTTCGTAATTAACGAAAGCCACTTTGAAGGAAGTTTACGAGGGCCATTACACATATACATGAAACACTCTTTCATAGTGTGCTATATTTTGTCTTTTCTACTTTTTTTTTACCTTCCTTAGGGTCAAGAAAGGAGGAACTCAACAGGTAATCATCCTATTCAAAAATACCCTTGGCAATGCGCAAGCTTTTATTTCTCGATGAATGCTTGTCTATGGTGGGACTGTAAACCCCAGTACCAGGCATGCGTAACCCTTATGGACCCCGGTGAAGAGAGGGCACCATAATCCTCCTAATTCATATTATCTTAATTATCTTCTTTAGTAAAAAAGTTTCTTAAAAGTGTAATGGAAATTCTGAATATGACATTTTACATCTATTATGTTCTATGAATATATGTTATGTATTTTACTGGGAAACTTACATAAGAGCAGTAGAACAAAACTGTTGGTATTGTTTGCATTGATAAGCTGAATAGCACCTGAAAAAAATAGCAAGCATATATTATGCAAATGCAAAATTAACACCAATAGAAAAGGGAAAACAAGATTAAGAAAAATATAATATGTAATTAAGATACAACATAATTTAAAACTAACTACTCATAGTATACTTCGATACAATGATGAAAACGGCTAAATAGGAGTGTAGACGATGCCAAAACTGTTATCTATTTCTTGACTTCAGGTTCAGCCTTTTGTCAGCTTATTTCATTTGTTTTTTCATAGTCAGTGATCTGAACATGCAGCTTTCAAAAAAGTTCTAGTGGTAGAGGGGAGGGATCTTTGTCGTATATTTGCGACATTCGTCTACTAAAAAGAACATGAATACGTGGGATATAATTAGTAAAAGTGACGTAATCAACTAAGGGTAAGTTATACACACTTCTGATTTCTCATTAAAAACCCTTATTATGGCTTTTAGTGAACCTTCAGAGGTAGTATAGCTGACATTTTTTTAAATTTCATTACAATGAGAAGTAAAAATGACATTCAACGACAATCACATGAGGAGGGGAGGTGACCAGTGACACCACTCACAAATTATTTACAGACTACGTCCTCAGAAGGTCACGGGGCCATCTTCATTTAAGTCGACGGGGAGGGTTGTAGGGGTTGAAGTTGGAAGACATGGTCTGTGCTAGTGGATTAGGATGGAATGGAAGTTTGCTGTGGAAACGGCTGAATCGGGAATAAATGAGATCCTGAACAAAAGGCATATTAAAATCGTGGCGAAGGAAGGAATTGGATACGTAAAAAGGCGCATTTGCGATTATTCTGAGGGTTTTGGATTGAAAGTACTGGATTCGTTGGATGTTGGAAGGCTTGGCGGCACCCCAGATTTCTACTCCGTAAGTCCAGATTGGTCGTAGTAATGTCTTGAAGAGCGTCAGTTTGTTTTCCATTGTAAGATTGGAATTCCTATTCATGAGTGTGTATGGGAGTCCTTGTCGTGGAATGGGTCTTGTCTTTTTATTTTAATATGTTCACCCCATGTCAGTCGTGACTCAAGATGGGGACGGAATTTTCACAGATGAAGAAGTCCAGGATACAAGGAAGGCGGTTCACGTCAGAGGGCCAATAAGTGGGAGAGGATGGACTAATTGTGCTGAGGTTTTGGGATGATATCGCATTATACAGAGCACAGGGAGTTGGTCGTTCTCGATCCCCATTGCAAGTGTTTCGCATTATAGTCTCCACCGGCAAGGAAACAGGGATCAAGGTCTTTGAGGTAGATGCAAAATTCTGGTGTAGTGATTGGCTTATTTGGAAGACAATGCACTGCTGAAAGTGTGATAGGATAAGAGGGTATAGAGATAGACACTCATGTTGATTGAAGGGACTCTGTGGAAGTGGGTTTAGGATTTCTCGATAAGAAGAGCAGTTCAACCACGTTCTCGTCCGTCAGGATGGTCTATCCTATAAGTGTGGTAGCCAGTAATTTTTAAATTAATTCTGTCATTAATACTACGCCTACGTTTTTGTTATCGGGTACTAGTTTGAGTTCGTCAGTGTGCGTCCGAATGCCGTTAGCATTCCATAGGAGGATAGAAAAGGAATTCTTGGATTGGTGAATCATGGTTTGGGAGTTGGTAGGGTCCTTTTGGTGACCAGGTTGGTCAGAAGGAATATGAGTGGTGTAATGAGGGAGTTAAGTTGTGAGAAGAAGGAGTGAAATAAGGTTTGCAGATCACTTGATGAGGGCGGAGTCGGGACGTTGGGGATAGCGGGTAGCTCCCTCCTGGGTGGGGGATGCGGTTGTCGTTGTGGCTCGTCTTGATTCTGAGTTTATTGTGTCATTCGATCGTAGGACAGTCCTGGCTCGACAACTCTGTAGGGCGGAGCTACTACTTTCTGGACTTGAGTTGCAGTCTGTGGTTGACGAGTAGGCAGGGTACGCTGTTTCAGCTCCTTTACACCTAACAGCCCTTGTAGTTGTCGGGGTGATTTTTTTTTTACCCAGCTACATGTGCGCAGCTGGGATGTTGCGGGGTTTTGGGCAGCTCGTACTTATATGAGCGCCTCCACATTTGACGCACTGTGGAGAGTATTCAGAGTAGGCTTTTGTATGACCATACTGCTGGAACTTGTGGCATTGTACTATTTCTCAACGAGAGTGAGGCTTCTCGACACTTACTCTACAGTGGCAGAGCGAGGTCCATCCATTGGCCTCAGCGTTTTAGAGGCAGAGGTCTCCCCTCTCTGGGGTCGGCTTATGATCACGTCAACTCCTACTTGATGAAGTCTGGGGAAGTTTTGTGGTGGAGATAACGAATCATCACTCTTACTGCCCTCTCTTCTTTGAGCTGGTAAGTATGGTGCCGCGTATTCGTTTTCTTAAGGCATTGGATGATTTTTTTATAGGTGTCTGGGCTCTGAGGGATTATTTTGGTATCTTGCTGCCTGTTGATACATGAGTTTCTGCCGGGCCCCACTCCCTCATTCGGCTGGGGACACATTTGTCTAAAGTCGTTCAGATTTCTAATAAATATTGGCGGTGCTCGAATTATACGAGGTACTGCTTAATCTTCTTTCATATTTTCGCTTTCCACGTCCTGCAAGAGACTTGAAAGGGGTTATGAGTAGCGAAACGCGATGATGGGGGGGGGGGATGTTGGAAGAGGGATGGGAGGTTACGCCCTGTGAGGTGCTGGGGGCGGGTTGATTGTGCATTATTATCACGCTTGGTGGGGGTTCTGGTCGCTGACCGGTGTCTCCTCTTGTCTTTTGGAGGTCTCATGGGTTCTCCCCTTTGCATTTATTTACCTCCGCTGGATATTACTTGATGGTAGTAGATACCTATAAGGCATTAATTAATTTAAAAAAAAAAAAAACTTTAATTACCGAGCCTCGAACCGGGACGTGGAGCTCGAGAGCCATGTACTGAGACATTGGCCTTAGTGAGGGAGGAGACAGATAAGACAGACAAGTCTGAGCCCTGCCTGCCCACTTGGGGATGGCTATCGAAAAAAAAAACTTATTCTTTACTAACAGAATTGTGGGTGATGTCGGCGACGTAACTCTGCCAAACTTCACACATTTGTCAAGCGCACTGTCAATTTTTAGTGCACAACACTTCCAAAAACTTACATAAGTAATTCTAAAGAAGAGAACTACACAAATGAGGTGTTTATTGGCCGGAGTCACCGGTACTAACCGAACAACTATTTTTAAAAAATTTCCCGTTTTTACAAAAAACTTTTTATTGACCTCTAAATACATTTTCGATTTTTAAACCCCTTGTTCTATAATTGTGAGTCATGGAGGGAGCCTACAGCTAGGCACCGTGTTCTAAAAGCCCATGGATCGGTTTTATTTATTTATTTATTTAGTGCGAGACTCGAACCCACAATGCTAGGCTTGGAAGACTGAACCCATTCGGCTAACCCGGCGCTCTTTATGGATAAATCACTTTTATTTAAATATTCTATAGGTCAAGCTGTTGACAGACCACCATAGAATTTAAAAACAAATTTACTCTCTCTGTAAGATAAAGCTGTATGGTTTTGGGACAAATTAGTATCTGGAAGAGGGGATCTTAAGAAGTAGGCTTAAAATTATTTTTCTTTAAGATTCTGTCAATTATATTACACTATATATATATATATTATTGTGTGGGCATAATTTGGCTTTAGAAAACTATTGTTATAGAAATTCTGATAATTCACGCAATGATCAAAGCTTGTGGTTCGCAATTGGTAAGCTTCAATTTAGTATTAAAAAAAATATATAGGCCCAAAGGGAAAATACATATTAAAGATGAGTTTATTCTCGACCCATGGCACACCGTTCAGGCCACCTGTTTTTGTTTTTTTTTAACCCCCATTCGTTGAAGAATGGTTCCCAATTACGGCTGGATGTTCCCTAGGAGAACACCACAAATCCTCTATTGAGATTACCAATATCTATGACCATTGAACCTGGGATATTTAACTTAGTTTAAATAAAGGTTAAAAAAAAAAAAAAAATATGATAGTCCAATACCCTAACCAGTGTGCTGATCTTCGAGGTAAGGATGACTGATGTATTATTGTAGGAGGATTTGGCTCAAATTATAGTGTATAGTTCCTAAAATTACATCACAAGCACTCTATAATCAAAGGAGTTTCCCTCATTTCTTCTTTTATTTAAATTTTCTACCTTATTTCTTTGCTTTAGAATACATAAAAATATACATACACAGTTTCAAAAATAGTTCATTTGACTAATGTGTTTTATGTATGAGTGTTGATGTGCTTAATTTACATTTATATTTATTCTATAAAAGAGTGTATGTTTATAAATAGATTTATCTAGTGTTTAAAATAGTTTAATTAAGTGTAATATGGTTGGAGGTTGGTTGGCCGTTAAACATTATGCTGGAGAAATTAGTCAGGGTTTTGGCCCGAACCAGAAAAATAAAATACTCCAAAATTATTGTTGAGTTAACTTCTTCACTCTGAGATTTGACTATAAACCTCCCTCAGAGATCTCTCCATATGTCTCTATCCTGTTGATGTCTTACAAATTAAATCAAAACATGGGCGATAATAAAATAATTACCCAATAATTTTGAAGTAATTTATTTTTCTGAAACCCTGACTAATGTGCCGAAACCAGCTAAGTGTAATTTGTTTTAAACATTAATTATATTGTTTAAACAGTAATTAAAAGGTATAATTTTTGATGTATTATGTGTGATAGATGTATTGGCTCTGAAAAATAAGTCTTTGACCTTAAAAGTGTTCGGCCTAAAATAAAAAATAGTGTGAAGAATTGACTATTTACTCTTTCTTTTGTTATTTTTGTTTTGTTTTACTTAAATATTTTTACAACATTTACCAGATTAGACAATAGTTATACTTATGAAACTCAAAGATTATGTGTTTCAAAAGTAAAACTTTTGTTTTACTGGGCTGTAAGAGTATATAGACCTAGTGAATAAAATAATCACAAAATACTTGTGTAACTTAAAATAATTACTCTTAAAAATATCGTAATGAAATAATTTTAAAACAGTTAGTTTATAAGCATCACTAAAAATAAACAAAACAATATTATTTTATTGAGGTTCTAATTAAATTCTTCAGTGGTTGATCTAATATAGATCTAATAATGCACTTTTATTGCATATTAATTGACCTTTTCTTTAGTTCAGTATGGTTTTTCATTTTCTGCTTTATTTCAGGTTAACCCCATTTAGCTCAACTCCTCTGAGTACAGGGAAGAAAGTAATATTACAAGTAAGTTGTCTTTCCAAAATGAATTTATAATTTTAAAATTTATATTGTATAATTTTATTATTTAGAACAAAGTTATTTCATTTGTCGATTATAGATTAACTCAAGGGTGCTGGGAATCAGTTTGGGCCTCTTAATCCTGGCTCTGCTGGTTCAAATCTACCTGAGCAAGCTTTTTTGGAGGAATAAAAGCCATGGTTGTTTTTGTTGTTCACGTAGGCTTCGTCGGTCGTCAGATGTATTTACCATTTCATTCCTGGCGAGGACAGATG
>KZ808409.1:171540-186924 GCA_000696205.2 Oncopeltus fasciatus | reverse complement strand
AGAGGGAATAGAGTGAGATAACTAGCCTGTCCTTGTGGTGTAATGGTCAGCACGCGAGGCCCGGATAGCAAGAGATCCAGGTTCGATTCCTGGCGAGGACAGATAGTTTTTTATTTTCTGTTCCCTCTCATTAATTATTTTTAATTAATTAACATTTGTTCCGAAAATTAAATTCTGTTAATTACTAATATTTAAGAGATATCTCGAATCTTGGTGAATATAAGATATAAAAAATATACATACGTTATCGTAAGTAAAGTATAGTAATTTTTAAAACATGGGATTCGAGTTTACTAGAAATCTTGTTGTACTTCTCAATATCACCATATCTATTTCTGCAGTTTACAATTCCTCTCTATATGTTTTCACTAACACAAAAAATATATAAATGAAGTAGAAAAAATTCCGAATTTAAACATGTGGGAAGCGGATTTATTAAACAATATCAAGAAGTTCAAATGGAGAGTTTTTTTTGTTCGTAGATATTATTATTGGATGTTTTTTGTTGGGGTTCGGTCAAGGTAGCTCCAAAAAATACAAATTTAAAAAATGTATTTTTTTAAAGATAGGTTCATTTAGGGAAGTAATTATTACATACTGTTTCCTCCTATAAGGATATTTCTGTCCCCTACTCAATCTGAGGCATTTCGTTTAAGGCAGTAAGCCAATATATTCACCACTAAAAGTTCTAAAGTATTGAGGACCAAATGCTCTGATAAATTTATGATAAAATGAATTCTTCGAAATTTTAGTGTTTATACCAACATCCTTTCATTGGGATACCTATTTCATTTTTTTAAATCTTTTATTGCAGGAGATTTTGTGTTATTTTAATAGCTAAGGCATGATAACAATAATTTTTAAAATTGCTGGGCCTCCTTTTTGAAAAATGCTGACAGGTAGCATTCAGAAAACATTTTGGGTAATATTACCCATTATATAGGTGACTGTCATGATTTAGTCACTGTAGAACAGGAGTCTCTTCCCATCAGCCCACTTGCCCTGAGGAAGGACTGAAATTTAGGCTGAAAGCTTGGCAAAAAAAAAACAACTTGTTTGTTTACAAATCAGTTTTTAATTCTTTAGCTCTCAAGACGGAATTCCTTAATAACCTCTCCTCATAAAGCTAACTTTATTAAACTAGTTATCTACAAAAATATATTGGTTGAATTTAAGGAAAAGTTAAAAGATTTTTGAAAAATAATAAAATTACTTAAGACTCTATAGGCTCTCTATAGATCTAGGATGTGTTCTCAACTGACAATTATTTGATCAGCACACTTTTGTCTGGGATTTCTTGGTTGAGCTCGGTGGTTTCTAGTTCTGAATCTTTTTCTGGTATGGCTAACAGTGAAACAAATATTATATCTAGCCTCTAATAATAATCTAATAGTATGATTAAATTTGAATTTAAAAAAATGTCTCAAATGTAACTGAAGACTCACATCACATTTTAAATACTCACATATTTTTTATTTTCATTTGTCTTTTAAAACATGAATTACAAAACAAAAAAAATTGTCCTTTAATATTTTAAAGTATGCAGTATTATTTGTAAATTTTGCTTTCAAGAATATAAATGTCTGTCAGGTAGAAACAAAATAAGCTAAGAATATTTCCTATGTTTCATTATATATAGGCATAGAATAAAGTAAATGACTAATTTTATTTTATTTTGAAGTAAAGAAAAGAATCGTAAGAAAAAAAANAAAAAAAAAATTAAATGAACTAGAGAGCTGGGTACTAAGAATACAATAAATACTTAAACTGGGGTTTTCAGTAAATCGGCAACAACCATTAAAAGATTACTGCTCAACATAATCTATCAATAACATACAGATAGAGATTATAGTTGCAGCTATACCAGAGAATTGCTGTAGTACTACTATTAATTTTACTACTAATGTATGCAAGCATGAGACTGGACTTACAGATTTCAATGATCTAAAATTCTGACCAACTTCAGCAATTATTATTCCTCTCATAGGTAGAAGTGGAGTCGCATTGTAATTCATTCCTAGGACGAATCTCAATTAATATAATTAATTACATGCCAACTGTGAAATTAAGAGGGATTCTCCCAAAGAATGGAGTTTCAAAAGAATCTAGATTTCCTCAAAACTAAAAATATTGCATGCTTTTAAAAACACAAATCCAGGATCCAGAGTAAAAAATTAATAGTTGTAAAATGTAGTAGAAAATTACTAGAAAAAAATTACAACACAACAGATAAGTATACTAAAACAAATATGGGAAATTATAAATTAAACAAATAACAAGACTTAAAAGCCAAAGAAAAAACAACAGCAATGGACATCAACAAGAAAGTACTAATATATAAAAAATGTCATAAAATGTATATTCTCTATTATAGTAACTTGGCAGATAAAACAATATACACAAACATAGACATATATTTAAGACACATGTTCTACAAACAAATATGTACAGAGCACTCTTATAGATCAAGTCAGAAATTCAATGAAAAACTTCACTGCTCTGCAAAACGTGTGGTAAGAAAGAATACATTCTGTAACAAGTGCAAAGAAGAAAGAAGATGGCTCGATGATCATAACTTCAAGCCACTACTTGACTTAAAGAGCATAGTGATATTTTAAAAATAATCAATAATTATTTCCTAAATTATTAACTATTATTTATAGCCTTTAACAGTATAAATTTATAAATTAAAATTGAAGTTTTCAAAACTTTTCTGCATATTATTTAAAGCTTTAGAACCTGTTTATTGGTAAGATACCTGCAGCCTCAACCAACTAACAAATCAAAAAGTATATATAAAAAAAGTATGAAAGAATTGTACATACACACACAAACAGCATGAATGGTATGGACATATCTACTCTGCTTCATCCACAGACATCTGAGCATAAACATCAGAAAATACCTGAAAAAAACAAAAGTATAACAGTGGAAACCTATTTTACCACAACAAATTTTAACTACCTCTTTAGGATATATAAAAATCAATCCTGGAAATTAAATGAGTATCAACATATATTTTTCTAGTTTTTAAATTAATAATTATTTTCAGTAAAACATAAGCTAATAATTTTGTTTAAAATTATGATTAAAAAACTAGTTTTATGTAAAGTAAAATGATAGAAACTTACGTGATGTACATAAAATGAGGGGGAATTATTTACATATAAAAAAACCATTTCACAGTTAAGGAACAATTTCCATTTTCACTAAAACATTATTACAATAAAGCCAGTATAAAGTATAAAATCATCTAAAGAAACTATCTTTTTCTTATATGAGGGGGGGGGGGGTAACAAAACTATTTTAATTATATTACATACACTCACACATAAACGTATAATCAAGTAATTGAAAGGAATAGAGACAAACAGCAAATTAACTACAACTTGCAACATCAAACACAATTTGTGCATATAATGATAAGGTTAACCTCAAATTATGAATATTATCTTTTGTACTTCTAAACTAAATTTAGATAAGAATACAAAATTATTTTACTAAGTTTTATTTACATTTATTATATTCGAAGAACTTCATTAGCTCATGAATTAGGAAACCAATTTCAACAGTAAAGACATAAAAATAATCTAAAGGGTTATTACTACCAATGAATATAGTACTATCATACCTTCCGTAATCCATCTTCATTGGTTTCCTAAGTTCTGATGGCGAGCGCTTTTGGAAATGATCCATCTTCCGAAAGCGCTCGCCATCCATCAGAAGATGGATCATTTCCGAAGGCACTCGCCAACAGAACTTTAATCAATTATTTTGAACTTAGCTGATAAAATAAGAATTAATAGAATTTTTTCATAAAAAATGGAACAGTGATTTTATAATAGGAATAGTTAGTGAGAAAAAAAAATAATTCCATGGTTACAAGCAATTGTAGTTGAACTATTTTTTTTGTTATTGCTATGAAAACAAGTGATTTATACTGTGTATATACACTGCCGGACAAAATTAAAGGATCACTTACAAATATTTATATTATTATTACATAAGAGATAAAAATAGAAATTCCATTGCCCCAAACTGGAGTTTGTGTTGTATCTTATCCAGTTAATCCTGTACCTGTTNAGCAACACTTCAACAATTTCGAAAACGTACGAAAATGGCTCGATGAATGGATTTCAAATAAAGATGAAGCATTCTTTTGGAATGGTATCCATATATTGCCCGAGAGATGGACAAAATGTGTAGAAAGCGAGGGCCAGTACTTTGAATAAAATATATTATACTTTTTTTAAAATTACTGTGTATATATTTTAAAAAATAAACGACATTTTAAACTTGCATACCTGGTAGGAACAAGATTATCATTCATATAGATAAATATAGGATTCAAAGGATAATAGAAATATATAGCAATACCTTTAAAATGGCATGGCATTTTAGCCCACAAATATGAGGTAAATAAATACTGATTATTTATAGAATACAACCCCATTAAAACTAAATTAAAATGAAATACTTGTTCCGATGAAGATAGACGAAAAATTTAGTTGTGATTGCTATTCTGATAACATCTTTAACTCTTTCCCATATGCTAACTCCAGGGATCTTATTTCCTGTGCACATTTTTTGTTAAGGGGTGTTTGGGAGTCTCCCCTCAAATTACAGTAAGTGTTCTTCAGTTACAGTAAGAGTTCTTTTAACAAAAAAAGATTTTTCCAAACCATTTCCTGTAAAAAAGGGTTTGAAGAAAGACCCAGGAAGATGCCTATGGATTTTTGAAAAGCAAAATTTGCCAACCAGAGAGAAAAAACAAAACAAAAAAAAACCTGGTGTATTTAACCACTTTATTATGACACAATCAACTGAGGGGTAGATTCAAGAAATTATCCTTTCCCAAATTTCCTCAGGTGTAAATACTTTAAATATTTATAAGCTAAAGAAACATAAGTATTTTCTAAAAAAATTGAATAGCATAACACATTTTACTTAATGTTTCTTAACTTTCAATTAAGTCAGAAGCTATTTACCTTAAACATTGTAGGAATTCATTTTTAGCTGAACATTATAAAAGTGTCGAATAGATAAATGTTTCTCTAAAATCTTACCAGTTTTAACAGCTTCCAATGGAGTCTCTCCACGATTATTTACAATGTCTATATGTGCTCCTGCATCAATCAAATCTTTAATGATTGAGTGAAGTGTACCAAAATCACTAAAACAATAATTAAAAAATATAATTTTCACCAGAATAAAACATAAGTTTTCAAAAAAATCGCATGAAAAAGCATACTTAACATCAATGATTTAAAAAAGATAAGTTTTTTTTTTTATAACTTTCTGTCAATGTGAAGAATAAAGTAATGCATATTTTTAAATATCATAATTCATTCTCTATTAACAATATGTGTATAAATAACATTTTTTTTACTAACCTTACAGGCTTAGTGTAGCTCACTATTGTGTGTAATGGTGAATTACCATCATTATCTAAAGCATTGACATCAGCACCACACTTAATAAGCAACTTAGCTGTGATTGCACATGGGAACCTATAATAAAAATAAAATTATACAAGCTACTTTAACACTAAAGAAATAAAATCAATCAAATATGTCAAGTAATTATCAAAAAACACAAGAAATTTTGCTCACGAAAACTAAAATTACAGAAGTTAGCAATGGTGTAATTTTTAAGCCAGTCATAGTCATGCTAGCTCTCATGGGACTTAACATTGAATCTCCAATTGAGCTGATTGCCTAGCATGGGAACCAAACAGTGAACAGTTATTTTTTAAATATGAAAGGGAACTAAACATTACTTTAATAATATTTATTCTAAGATGATTTTAGTTGGGGTTCGGTCGAGGTAGATCCAAAAAAACACAAATAAAAAAAATGTATTTTTTTTAATGAAGGATTATCTGCCAACGTTTTGGCTTACATTGTAAGCCATCTTCAGGGCTGTAGAAATACAATGTCATGAGAATACAGTAATATTTGAAATTAGTATAATAGAGAATTATAATATAATGTGATATCAAGAGTATGAAAGTAGAAAGCTGTGTAAGACAATTAAAAGTTTATGAAAACAATATTGAAAAAGAACCAATTTGAAAAAAACATGCAAACAAACAACTAATTGACAAGAAAAAATTGAAATATCATTAAAGCAGTATTTTGCCACACCTACCTATCATGAAGATGAGAGAGGACGTCCTGTCCCTAAGTTCACATTTCCATGACTAAACATTATGAATTTTACTTTTTCTCAGAGTAAAAAGGAGTGGGGGTAGCAGGTACAAGGCAGGCGGAAGGTGTAAATGGAAAGCGGCCTGTTACAAGAGAAGGCAATAAAAGGACAAAGGAAAAAAAGGGAAGGGTATTATTGGGAATAAGTGACTTTGGAACTGGGAAAAATGTTTTGACAGTTTTATTGAGACGGAGGGCTGATGGTTTTTAGAGTGTTAAAAATGTTAGAATAAGTTGAGGTAATTTGTTCTATGTCCAATCTGAAGGCCCCCAGATCCTTACTGCATTTAATTCATACCACCCTCGTCTAAAAATTGCCATTGAAATGGAGTCTGATTATCAACTTCACTCACACCATTAAAAAACTTGTAAAAGAATATTTTATTTCCACTTCTCCAACTATCCCCCTCCCCCAAAATAACGACCTCATTTTCCGTTCTCTTCCTTATATTCCAAAACTTTCTGAAAATATTAAGAAATCTCTCAGAAAAACTTTCCCTAACCTTAAGCTTTCTTTTTCCACCAACTACAAATTAAAATCTATTTACACCATCCTCAAAGACCCCATCCCCCTTCCTAACAGAACTAATGTCGTCTATAAAATTCCCTGTTCCACACCGCATTGCCAAGGTTCTTACATTGGACAAACAAAAAACCCGATTTCCCGCAGAATTAATAACCATAAAAATGACATCAAGAATAAACTAATAAAAACTGCCCTCACCAAACATGTTTTTCATGAAGCACACACATTTGACTTCGACAGCTTAACCATTCTTTCCACTGAACCCTACCAACACAAACGTCTTTTGTCTGAAACCGTTCACATCAACTTACAACACTATCCAGTTAACGACAGAACAGACATAGAACAAATTTCCTCAACTTATTCTAACATTTTTAACATTTTAAAAACCAACAACCCTCCGTCTCAATAAACCTGTCAAAACATTTTTCTCAGTTCCAAAGTCACTTATTCCCAATAATACCCTTCCCTTTTTTTCCTTTGTCCTTTTATTGCCCTCTCTTGCAACAGGCCGCTTTCCATTTACACCTTCCGCCTGCCTTGTACCTGCTACCCCCACTCCCCTTTCCATTTCATAACTCAAAACAAATTCATAAAGTTCAGTCATGGAAATGTGAACTTAGGGACAGGACGTCCTCTCTCATCTTCATGATAGGTAGGTGTGGCAAATTACTGCTTTAATGATATTTCAATTTTTTCTTGTCAATTAGTTGTTGGTTTGCATGTTTTTTTCAAATTGGTTCTTTTTTCAATATTGTTTTCATAAACTTTTAATTGTCTTACACAGTTTTCTACTTTCATACTCTTGATATCACATTATATTATAATTCTCTATTATACTAATTTCAAATATTACTGTATTCTCATGACATTGTATTTCTACAGCCCTGAAGATGGCTTACAATGTAAGCCGAAACGTTGGCAGATAATCCTTCATTAAAAAAATACATTTTTTTAATTTGTGTTTTTTTGGATCTACCTCGACCGAACCCCAACTAAAATCATCTTAGAATAATATCTATGGTCAACAAACTCTCCTTTTTAATAATATTTAGTTCTTTAAAAGACCCAAAAATAAACTATTTAATAATCCTACCATCTAACTACAACCAACTAACCACTTGTCAATGAGTGATTCCCCATTCATTTACTGCTCAAAGATTAGGTTCCAGATTCAATTCTCAGCTGAAGTTTTATTTTATATTCATAAAAATGGTTTGAAATAATTATATAGCTAGCCATGAATGGGGAACTATATAATTATTTCAAACCATCTTTGTAAAAATAAAATAAAACTTCAGCTAAGAATTGAATCTGGAACCTAATCTTCGAGCAGTTAAATTCTCCAAGGCTAAGTTTATCAAATCAGCTGAAAAGTCAGTCAAATTACTTGAAAATTAAGCAAGAGAATCCTAGGTAGGATTCCAAGCTGAAATTTTCCTTCTACTTTCTCAACATTGTTTGAAATTAATTGTTTATATTACTCTGAAGTGGGGAATATGAGTTATTATGAATAATTTCATTCAGTTTCAGTTAGAATAAATTATGCTTTCTTTATTAAGTTTAACCAATGTATAGAAAGTGTATTTAAAAACAGGGCAGATTTTATATAAAGGATGTACAATAAATGCAGAGGATGTCAATTTAATTTAATAATAAATTCTACATATGAAAGTTCACCATGTGCACACCCAGATATATGCTCTTTCTCTCTCCCTTTCTTTCTTAAAAACACACACATGCATCACCAAAGACACACTCAATAACAACAAGCATATTCCACAGCCACACAAATATAAGAAAAATATCATACCGGCAAATATTGCTAGTGTGAAAATGGTCAACAGGGGTATCAGCACTGACACACAGATGTAACAGAGAGCGACCTCGAGCATTAACCTAAAGAAATAGTCACGTATTTTGTTAAAAAGAAGTGTACTTATTAACTTTAAGACATTGTAAAGTTACAAATCAAACTTAATTATATCATATTAATTACATACCCAGAAATTTCTTTCATAATATTGTACTTATTTATATTGTTTATAATCTAATTAATTCTTATAAATTAATAAATCTAACAATAATTAAATGCTTAATTTAGTTAATCTAATTAGCAATAAGTTCCTTGGCCAGACTCTTACAATTTAAAACCTGAAGAGCTGTCTGAATGATGTAATAACGCAAGTGGTGTGATCATAACACTTGGGAGGAGTGAGGACCTCTTAAAAGTCATGTTCGGACACATTTATTCATGTTGATATCATTTCTTAGAGGGATATTGCACTGATCTCGGTTCTCATCAGGTTTTAATTACAAAATTAATTAATTAAACTTTTATTTCTTTAATTTTAATTTATGGCAAAAAACATTTAAATTCAAACATAGTTAATATTCGATATATTGCAACAGTCTGGCTTTGATAACGAAAACCAAGTTGATGCTATTTACCTGATATTTTAAAGAATTTCTCACACTATTCTTGGAGATAAATAAAAAAAACAAAAAAACAGAGGATTTTCTGTTGATTTATGTCTTAAACTTGATAGCAGAGTACAGAGAATAAGATGCAATAGAGAGCTTTCGAAAATGATTTCAGTAATTTCAGGAGTCTACCAAGGAACAAGAACAGGGTCATGGGCTTTTCCCATGAACAAAGATGACCTTTAACAAAGAAGTAAGAGAGCTGATAAATTTTGCAAATAAATCCAAAACATTCACTGAAGACACAAGTTTAAACAGCTGTGAAGCTCTGAAAAGATATTTAAATGAGATACAGGAGTGATGTATGCAAAATCAAGTAGAACCTAACCTTCATAAATGATAAGTATTGGCTTAATGTAAAAAATGGCAGCATGTCATACAGTATAATTCTAAAATTGAGAAATTGAAAGAAAGTAGTAAGAGTTAGGCATTCAAATGGATTCTGGTCTGAGATTCAATGAGCACATTGATTTCATCTCCAGTAATACTTCCAGAATGGTAATTCTTCAACTTAAATTCAATGATATCAAAGATAATAATGCTTGGTTAGTTCATAAACATATGTGCAGTCAAGGCTTGAGTAGGCCTCTGCTATATAAGTATAATTAATAGGATCTGATCCACATTTTTAGGCAGCTATGTTTAGTTAATAATAGGCTAAAAACAGAGACTCAGAGACTTTGGAGATAAGAAGGAGGACATGAAGTATCTGCAAAGTGTTATCATTGGCAAAGTCGATACTCCGTAATTGCTTACTCAAGTTCCTATGCTCCTACCCACAAACTCAGGACATCCCTCATCTTTAATCTCCTTGTAATAAAAACTAACCACACAAGACAGAACAACCATCCTTAACGCTATAAAGAATAGCACATTATTTTCCACCTGGCTCTGAACCTTATCAAATTAACCTATGAAGAATACAGCTACAGTGAGTCTTAAACTCTTAAGAATACATGATTCTTTTTACATAAATACATAATTTAAGAATTATATTGTCAATAGACAGTAAAATTATTTATACTTACTACTATGTTCATTTTTAAATATTAATTTTATTTGTGGTTTTTAATACCACATAAATTTAAATCAATTAATGCAAGGGAATAGAATAAAAAATCTAACTGTCCCAGCCAGGGCTTGAACCTGGTTCTCCTGCTAACCGGGCAAGCGTGTTATCTTATTATGCTACCGGGAGAGCCAGATAACTTATTAAATTCTCATAATTTAATCTAATAAATTGTTCGCGCCGTAATCCTCCTTTATCAGTCCCGAGCGCCCTAATCTCGGCACAGGGTTGACTCACCTGAACTCGCGACCCTTATCGCCTAAATGCAGTGTCCCCCTACCTTTTTCTCACTCTGCTTCCAGCTCTCACAGGAGACACTCTGCTTCCAGCTCTCATTGGAGAACTCTGCTTCCAGTTTCCAGAAACCACTCTGTTTCCAGTAAATACAAAGTGTTTTAAAGTATAAAAGTCTTAGTATTTCGTGCCGCCTTATGCGCCTCCAATTCGTAATACAGTCCACTTCTCTTCGTTCACTCACGGCTGCCACGCATTCCCAGAAGGTAAGTGCTCTGAATTTTTGGGTTTTTCTCTTGGCCGAGTTAGAGACCTTTAATTTCAGGGCCGCTTTGGAGGAAAACAGACCAGTGAGAGGACCTAGCTGTCTGCTGAAGCTACCCTGTAAGTTGCTACCTCTTACATTCTATTTTTCTTTCTTTTTCTTTTATTTTCAATCTTAAATATTTATTATTATTTACTAATTTCGAACCAGCGAAAACGCCGTCACATAAATAATCGATCCAGGTTCGAGCCCTGGTTGGGACAGTTAGATTTTTTATTCTATTCCCTTGCATTAATTGATTGTTCATTTTAAAGTTGTTCCATGAAATTTGTAATCTTGTTGAATTACCTAATAAACTGAATGTTTATAAAATTCCAATTTATCTGGAACTTGCTTCTATTGCTGTAATAAATATATTATACCTAGAATAAAGGAGAATGTGCCGTAACTTTATCCTGGTAATAATATATATATTTTTATTGTGATTAGTTATTAATGGGAAAAAATGTCTAGCATTTTTACTTTAGTAAAGCAATTTAAAGGGAGGGAAAAGCGAAGAACACAACACTAATGGGAAACAGTAAACTCCCTGGAAGGAGCCAGCACTCAATTTACTTAAGGGAATTAACAAGTCCCTAAGAGGCCAGCTGGACTTAGGAGTCATTTGAAGATAATGTTTACATTTTACATACTTATTAGGATTGTATCTAGTGGTAATAATTGTTATAACTGTGGCATGACCTAGGAGTACTATTTTTGAATAAGCCTTTTTGCATTGAAAGATTACTAGTAGCCTATACCCATTATGGTAGAAATTAGTATTAGCTAAAAACATTACCTTCAGTTGATTCAGACGAAAAACTAATTGATGGATTTTAAAAACTTCTTCCACATCCACATCATCCATTAATTTTGATATGATAACGATCAAATATAAAGCTGTAATAACATTGTTTTTAGTATCATCCTAAAACAAAATATATTATTTTTACTCTTTAAATTTATTCATTAAAAATATGTATAAAATAAAGTAGAAAACATGAAATTTCTATTATCTGAAAAAGGGAAAGAATGAATGGAATAGTGAAAACAAAATTTTGTACCAGTTGATTATGAACTTACTTCTAGCCTACCCAAACCATTAAAGAACACATAAGATCCCTAAATAAACAATAAGTTAAAAAGGAGCTGATCAACCCTTTGAATTACATTCCAAAATTTCTTCCATAATATCATTTTCTTACATATAGATGATATTTTTCTTTTATAAATAAGAGTTAATTTCATTTTCCCCTCTTGTATTAAGTATACTTTTTTTTTTTTTTTTTTTTTTTTTTTTTTTTNTTTTTTTTTTTTTTTTTTTTTTTTTTTTTTTTTTTTTTTAAATAGATCATTAGTAAAAATAATAAAAATAAATGATTCTTCAATATAGTCTTTCTCTTAAACTCCATCCCAAATAATTTTGGTTTTCCTATTTAAAAAATTGATGACACTAGAACACTTGAAAGAAAAATATGTACATTCAATTTTTAGCAGACATAATTTTTATCAGTAATGAATACTTCACATACTGTTGATCATGAATTATTTGGTGATCAGTTACCAAAAAGACAATTTCTAACAACAGATTACACCCATGTAATAATATCGTCAATTTGAATATCACCACCTATAAACTCTGATAAATCATCAA
Source organism: Oncopeltus fasciatus (assembly GCA_000696205.2). Taxonomy (NCBI): domain Eukaryota; kingdom Metazoa; phylum Arthropoda; class Insecta; order Hemiptera; family Lygaeidae; genus Oncopeltus; species Oncopeltus fasciatus. The sequence goes on along the minus strand of KZ808409.1, from coordinate 174,444 downwards.
TAAACAAGGAGAAGAGTAGGGGCATCCTTACTCAAGTCATAGAATTTTTTTTACAGTTTCTTACAACCAATCCATAAAAGCGCCCTCATTCAATGTCCTTAGAAAGAGCCTGTAGTATTTTGAAATATTTTATTAATGACAAGAGGCTGTATAGAAAATTAATTTTTCAACTTCTCATTTTATTGTTCTAACACCTAAACTTGATTTCAACCATATCCTCTTTTGAAGCTTATTTTATTAACAAAAAAGTTAATCCAATGAAAAAACATCAATTATGGAAAAAAATCTTTGCATATGTCTTTGATATCTTTTCTTAGGTGAAGCTAAACTTCACAGGTACTCTATTTTAACAGAGTACCTTGGAATATATAAAATAACTAAACTGATAGTCAAATAACGGTCACTCGCCATGCAGTCATTTCCAATAAAAAACTGAACTAACAACTGCCACCATGATCCACACACACTAACAGACAGTGACTTGCTCTTAACATAAATTAATTAAACAATAGCAAATACAATAATAATTAATAAAATATTAATTAATGCGTAACTACATCAATACTCTATAACCCAGTCAAATTGTTAATAGGCAAGTAGATGAAGAGAACCATGACAACAGGCAGGTCTGGGGACATTTGGGGATAAACATTAAGTGTTATGTCAAATTGCAGCTGCAATAGTGCGTCACTTGAGTAATAATAGTAATAGGAAAAAATAAAAATAAACTTAAAACAAAAACATTCTTGCAACTAGTGTTTCTACTATGTTTAAAAATATTTCTAGACCATTTTATCATATTATTACTTAATCATTTTTAATTAGCAACCTCAAAAACAAGGAAAATTACAGCAAAATAATTGTGTACAGATAAACTGGTCATTTTTCTTACTTCATTTTTCCCAATATACAGGGGAAATATTAGGAAGGGATTAATAATTTATTTTTGTTCAAATGAACAAAAAATGAAATAAATATATAATCATTCAATGATAGAAAGAATGAAGAGGAATTTTTAAAAATCATAATTAGACTACATAATAATGTGGTTAAAAAAAAAAAAAAAAATACAAACCCTAGCTTGGTAAAGGTCATCTTTCACGACAGCTGCATTTACTTTGTGTAGATTTCTTTCAAGTTCCATTACGGCAATTTGTAGGATGTATGCAACTACATGGAATTGTAGCTCAATGCCATCATGAACCATCTGAGAGAATAACTGAAATAAACCAGGTGAATAAATGAAATATGTCAAACTCATTCATATATAAAACAATGACACCAGTTTTACTAGTAAGAAAAAAAACCACAAACAAATTATTTAAGATACTTAAATGCCTTTGAAAGTTTTATTATCTAAACTTTGTTATTTTAAATAAAATTCCTAAAGTAAAACCTATATTCTAAACATGTCATTTCTTAAAAGGCTTGTTTTGGAATTGATTGAGAGTTGGCTTCTTTTTCTCAGTTTATCTATGAAATACAAAAAATAATAACAAACCTTCTGTGATCAAAACTGAGCTACTACATGACAGTCAAGAGCTCAGTATTTATTATGTATCTTCACTAATACATTGGAGAAGCTGAAACTATGGATTTTCCAAAAATTTCGTATATATGTGTGTCTATAAGTGCAGTAGAATCTACTGGGTCCTAACAAACAGAAGCACAGATAGAAAAACTAAATGAGAACTGTGAATATTGAACCTGGGACCTTTAACTCAGAAGTCCAATTCCATAACTAGTGGACCACCATGCCCCTTATTATTTCCATTACTTTAGATATTAGGAATATTCATTTGCCGGAGAAACAGATGAACAGAGTGAAAATTTTTTTTTACTTTGTTTGATTAGTACATTTTTGACCATTCATTAGTATTCTGTTGCCAACTTTGATAATTCCATATCAAGGGATCTAAAATGAAGGCAGGAGAAGGGCTTGGGATAAGAAGAAAGAGGCAAGAGATAAATGTTAAAATGAAATACTTAGTCTCCCCCCCCCCCCCACTCTATCTCTTAACTTAACAGACTAGACAAGATTCAGAAGCTAGTCAATGAAAAGATTTATCAGGGGCTTGCCCATAAGGATCTCTCTCAATTCTCTTTACTGCCTCTCAGTCAGGACTTGAGAAGTCTCAACTTAGCAACAACAACTTAGCCCCTTTTCAGATAAGTCCCAGTTATACATTGTTAGGAATGCCCAGAAGAGGGTCTAGACCCAACAGAGAAGTGCTGGACCAGTCAGAGCCAACCTGGACCTTCTCAGGTAAATAGAACCTTCTAGGCTTCACCCAAGGCCCTATATATGCAGCTCACCCTCGCCTTAAGGGAGTTCCAACAGTCAGTCTTGAGTTTTCCATTAAGTGATAAATAAATTGTTGATTATTAGATTGTTGTGATAATTCTTAGTGCTTCAGTGATAAGGGCTTAATTGGTATTATTGTAAAGTATCCATAAGTAATAGTTGTTATATTTATTATAGTAATAGGTATAAGAGCAGCAGTAATAGATTTTTAGGTAGTGGTAAGCATTTATATTTGATATGATACAAAAATAAATTTCAGATTTGTAGAAGTAGTTATTTTATTCGCCCGTAGCCTGCAACAGTATGATTGTTTCATAATTGTTTATTCTGAATTTCTTAATAATAAGATATAGAAGATTTAGTCATTCAGTGATATAATCAAGAGTAATTAGTCATATAATTACCCTTATAGTTAGTTAGTAAGGAGAACAGAGAATACCGAAAAGCCACAAAAAGGCTGTCAACATCAGACCTGAATTCTCCTTGGGTCATGAAAGTTGCACTAACACCAATCTTTAGGAATTTTTAAGGAGATTCCGAGATCAAGTGGCTCTTCTATGAGAGTTCTAAAAAGTGGCCAATCATATTTTATATATATA
>KZ808409.1:137083-149426 GCA_000696205.2 Oncopeltus fasciatus | reverse complement strand
TATTTAAATAAATAAATAGAATATATACAATATTAACAATATATCCCTTTTTATGTTGCAAGATACAGAAATGTAATAAGATAAAAAATATTTTTATCCTGGCTGAGTTAGTAAGAATTTTATCCTGTACAATTTAAATAATTATTTTTACTAATAAAACTTAAATGATAATTAGGGAACATGATTTTAAATGCTCATGAAATTATACATAAAAGGAATAATCATTTTTTATTTAACAATAAAGAAATCCCACAAATTTAAACAGAAAATTCTCTACCAATAATCTATAAAAAAAAATTGAAAGTGTTTATACGATTTATTTTAAAGAAGCACAGTTTAAAATAACTAAATTAAATGTCAAAAATTTCTGATGATATATTTGTTATTATAGTTTGTGTTCAAGTGTCAACGTTAACTAATTTTTCTTTTGTTTTAATATGTAAATGGCAAATAAATACAAGGGTTGAAAATATTTCAAAACTTTATTTATTGATAAATAAATATTGAATGGGAAATGCAAGTTTGGAATAATAAATTAACATTTTTTAACTTTACATTGAAGTCACAAATAAACATTTATATATCCCTTCATACATGTGAATGTTTGATAATTTATTCCAGAAAGTGGAATATAATTTCACAGTTTATTCCTTCAAGGAGATTATATGACACAATTCTTCTTCAAATAAAGTTATTTATAAAAATTTTAAAGAACCTGTACTTATGCAATAGTTAAAATACAACTTAGATAATACAAAAAAAAAAAAAATTAAGATAAATCAACAAAATTAAAGAGTTTCACTATTCATATTAACTCAATATGATGAAATTAATTAAACAATATATTATATTGAATATTAGTGATAATAATATTTACAATATCCATTATTCCTTCAAGAATGTGAGATAACTTGTCAAGCAATCAGAATTCAACATGTGAAAAGTTTTTACTATTCTACTTTAATAAAATAAATGAACTGCAAAATTTAATTTAATCAAAAATATTTTTCATTCAAGTATATCTAATTGTAATAAAAAAGTCTTAAGATACAACCTATTAAGACAAACAAATTGGCATATACTAAATGATAAGCAAAGTAGTGAGTATATGCTTCTTTAAAAGTTTTGACAATTCAAGTATTAATCATGTAGATTAACTATAAGTAATGTGACCTGAATAATTCCAATGTTAAGATTTATAAAACTTAAAAGATAAAATTGAATTAAAAAAAATGGAAGCAACCATTACTATAACTAAACTTTTTAGGGAGTTATAAAGAACAAAGTTCTGGAGAAAATTGATGACTAGTAGAATAGAATCAACAAAAAGAAAACATTAAAGGCCACTGTATGTAGAACAGGTTAACGATGCATAAATAAGGCCTGAGTTAAGCTAATAAGTTAAAAATTATGTTAAAATTCACATCAGAGTTTGACAAACAATTAATCTTGCTATAGGTACTACAAAAACAATTAACTAAAAATGTACCTGTTCAAGTATTCCTGAAATTTCATTTTCAGTCCGGTCATTGAGGGCTGAGCAAAGCACTTTGCTCATGTCATCACGGGCAGCAAAGAAAACCATTTTTCTGACAAATGAGGAAGGTAAATGACCGAAATTAAATTTTCCCAAACTCATGCTTGTTGACAGCCAAACTAACGTGGCTCTGTCAAATCAGTATAGAAGTGATGCAGCAAACTTGAAGTTCAGGGGCATTGACCAAAATACTGAGAGATATTAACTTCAACATGGAGACGATAAGGCAATGTTTAAAAAAAAAAATAGAAAGTAGAACGTGCATCTATATACAATATATCAGAGGGAAATAAACTTTATAATTATGGAATGCGAAACTTGGTTTTACTTAAAAGTTATTACAAAGCAAAATGAGAATTAATGACGTCATGAACAACTTGTTAATAAACAGAAACCATTTGACCCTTGAAACTCGTTACCTGGTTTAATTACTAGTTGTCAAAATTGTAATAGACTTTATTTTCTGTGTAGGAAAATTTAGTGTTCAATTCAATCATTACGCAATCACGAACGCGCGCGCGCGCGCGCACACACACACACACACGCACGTACGCACACGCACGCACGAACGCACGTACGCACACGCACGCACGAACGCACGTACGCACGTACGCGCACGCACGCACGCACGCTCGCACGCACGCACACACACCCACAGCGCTGTAGTAAATGAACTATATTGATATATAAGTAATCTTTATTGTCTATTTATCTTTTCTTAATTATGCTTGGCAGCGAAGGGGGGGGGAAGTAGGGTTGATGTAAACTAAGTCAATATCTATACAGTACAGTAGTATTTCTTTTTTTCCGTGTACACGCAATAGTTAAGTTGTTCGTGTCCGGAACCGCAACATCAATCAAAAATACCCCTTTTTTTTTTCTTTTATCATGCTGGACCAGGTCAGAACGGTTATGCATAATAGTGTGATCTAACAGCACTGTGCGGTCCCAGTATATAGTATTTTCTATGTTTTCTAGGACTGATGAGGGGGAATATCTATAATAGTGGATATCCTTTGTTAACGTCTTACATAATGCAGATGTATTATTTTGGTCACATTATCATGCTTCTCGAAATATTCTTTTTGCGCTAATACTGGGCATGCTGACATACAAATGTTGGATTCGGAAAGCTAGATCCGTGGTGGTCTTATCGCCTACTATCTTGCTGGGGTAATATTTTGTTGGCACTACCTGATCCTGGAGTGCTGCTATAAACCCTTCGGTCTCAGGAAACAATCCTCTTACAAGCCATGCATTAGATTTTGCTTTGTGCACATAATAGGAATCCAGCATGATCTGGAATCGTCCATGAAGTGGTTTTCTTTTCCATCCCTGCAGGACACGTTGAGGATGCAAAACCTCGGTCTCCTCTGATAAAGTTATTGATCTGGTGAGTTTTAGATGCGTGAACCCGCAATCCGTTGAACATATTGCTGCAATTCCCTAATTGATTGAACCCCTGTTCATCATGATTTTCTTAAAAGTATTTTCTCATTTGGAAGACTTGCTTATCACATAAAAATCCACAATCACTCGACCACCAACTATGCGAGGGAGAGAAACTCGTTCCACAGCTGAGCCAGGATGATGTTTTCTATATTCGGTGAGAGTCTTACGGATTCTTTTCTGTAGGGCATCTAAATCTGTGGGTGTCCATCTTATTACTCCAAATGAGTATGCCAATAATGAGGCACAAAAGGAATTTATGACACGCGATAAATTTGCGCTATTGAGGCCACTACGTGCTACGAGTCTGTGTGCAAACTTCTAACATAGGGTTTCTCTTATTGCTTTATGTTGAAGTCCACGGGTTTGTGCGAGCCTTAAATACTTGTAAATATCCTTATTAGCCACCGCCTCTATTAACACTTGACTTTCTAACCTACATTCAGTGGGTAGAACATTTCCCTTTCGAAACGTTTGTGTCCTGCTTTTGTAGAGACCAAACATCATTTTTATACTGGTAGAGAAATTTTTTACAATATTTAGCTGCATTTCTAGATGATCGTTTCTACCAGTGTATACTTTTAAATCATCCATATATAATAGATGCGTGGTACGAACTGTTTGACCTTCTACTTTGCCTAGTTTATAGCCATATCCGGATGATTTCAATAAGTAGTATAGCGGATTCAACGCTAGAATAAACCATAGTGGACTTAGAGTGTCTCCCTAAAAAATGTCTCTACGGATAGGGATAGCTTATAAATGGAATTGAGGCAAGTGATTGGTCTATAATTAGCTGGATCTGCTGGATTTCCTGACTTTAATTTGAGATAGGTTAAGCTTTCACCTAAAAATTGGGGAAACTCAATAGGTGCCTGGATGAATCGGTTCAAGAAAAATAATAGTTTCACATGTATTGAAGATAATTGTTTCCGCCAAAAGTTATTAATACCTGATGCCTTTAAATTCTGAGTTTTTCTCAGCACTCTAGATAAGCAATCCATTGATATATCCTGGGACTACATTTCAGCTATGGATTCATTAAGCTGTCTAGCATCAAGAATTCAATGCGCCTGCTGATCAAAATAGGCTGGCTGACCTATCTAGTTCCGCATCTTCTTGAGTAAGTGCCGTTATGTCTCCAACTTCAGATTCATCTTGCAATCTACGATAGAAGGCCCGTTCGTTCCTCGAGAACCTATCATTGTCGACTCTATGATTTAAAGACTTTTTGCATCTTCGTATTCGGGCAACATATACTTAAAGCTGTTGTTTTAGTGTCCAGAAACTCAACAAATCGCCGATTTCTAGTAGAAGGTATCCGAGGGTGAAAGCGGGCTTTCCTCATAATGCCATTAACCTTAGTCCTCAAACAATGGCCTCCTACTCCTCTCATACATCGATACAACCTCCCGATGTCCTTTCTAAGCTCATTTACACGACTCTGGAGCCTTCTAAGCCATGATGGTTCTATCATAAGTCTTATGTGTGTCTGTGTATCAACACGCATGGAATTTGAGCCGGTAATTACCGTTGCTACCGCAACGCCTGCAGCATAAACCATAGCACGAACTTGCTGTAAGTCTGCAGCATTTTGTATATATTCGGCCATGACTTTAGTGTTCATTAGTTTCGTGCATTTTATGAGAAAGGGGGACCATCCTAATCTCGGAAGTGGGTACCTGAGCTTTGGCTCTATTCCAAGTGCCTGATTCCATTTCCTGTACCAGTGTTTGTGGTGAATTATCATTCCGGAACTGTGCTTCACTCAATTCATGGCTGCCTGATTCTCTTGAAAATTCTTCACCTGATTCGAGATTCTGTGCAACTTCATTCCGCAATCGCTGAATAATCTGCAGTGGTAAAAGATTATTTGCTATGATTGCACGTCTTTGGTCAGCTACCCTTTGAATTGTAACTTTAATGCCAGGGTATTCCGCACAAAAACGGTTATACAGCTCCTGACCGTAGCCGATTTTGTGTCAAAATAAGATAAATTTATTCATCTCAATAGTCCATTTCATGCGTTTTCTGGGCTGGGATGTGGTCCCTCGAGAAGACTCGGGGAAAGCACTTATCCCAGCAATATCGGGTCAGTAGTTATTGGGAAAAAAAATCTAATTTATGAATACCAATTATTTTTACAACTTCTTGTGAAAATGTAAATAATGTGAATGACTGATAGAAAAAAAGATCCAATTTCAAAACTTTAACATTTAAATTAAATAAGGTGGCTTTCTAAAAGTCTTCTTCATTTAATGTGCATTCTACTCTTAGTGATTCTATTTTGTTCAATATTTGCCTTAATGCAAAAATAAATAATATAGAAAAATGTATAAATATAACAAAACAACACATTTTTTCAATTTATATTTTGAATAAAGAGAGTGACAAAAGGGATATCAAGGTCATGATGGATTGTAGGAAACGAAGACTACTGGAGTGAGAGGTTTTGGCACTTCCCCAGGTTTCTACGCTATTTTTTTAATACTGCTGGTAAAAAGTATAGCTGTAATAAGAGACCCAAGATGAGTCATTTGTCAAGTATATGGCCAAAGCGATAAACCTTAATTATTAGATGTTTTTTTTTGTTGGTGTTCGGGCAAGGTAGATCCAAAAAATACGACTTTAAAAAAATGTATTATTTTAAATTACATTAAGGAACACATTTTTTGTTGAGTTAGATCTGACACTGTTTTTTCACTAATTCTTGGAGTCCGAATATGAGAATAACCTCAGATTTAGTCTATCACGTCAACTTTTTAAACTACAGGATATCCTCAGAAATCATAAAAATCATGCATTTAAAAGAACATAAAATAAAAACGTACCAAATATACAGCTTACATAACATTTAATTTAAGTTAAATTGAGTTCATACATATAAAATTGTTTAATTAATGAACAGTATTTAAAAATTATGATCCAGGTTCGAGTCCTGGCTGGGACAGTTAGATTTTTTATTCTGTTCTCTAGCACTAAAAATTAGTAAACATTTGTGTTTGTAGCTTTTTCTGGAGTGTTTAGTTTGTGTACATTCGCGCTTGATGCTCCAACAATAGTCAGCCATCAAATGTATGTACTTTGATACCTTGCTTCCATGACACTCAAATCTTGATGGAAACGCTCACCATGCTCATCACTCACTGCACCAAGATTGTCCGGGAAATTAGCAAGGTGGCTGTTTAAAAAATGCAATTTAATGCTCAAACTAGCTTTTGGAAGCTTTCCAAGAGTTGCTGGACAATTTCGGAGTTATTCAATGCTCGTGTATTTCCAAGAAAGTCTTTAAAAATGTTTTTGAATGCCAACCAAGCATTCTTTTTAATTTCTGACATTGTTACCACGAAATGTTCGTCTGCAAGAAGCTGTCGAATCGGCGGGTCATAAAAAACACCGGCCTTTATCTTTTTAAATGACAGCTAGGAAATTTCGATACGAGATATTTGGAACAGTCTCTTTCAGTTGGCAAAGCTTTAACGAATTGCTTCATGAGACCCAATTTTATATGCATAAGTGGAAATATAATGTTCTTTCTGTGGCTGAAGCACGATGTTTGGATCACCTGGTCTCAGGTCCGGTCTTGGCGGTCAATTCGAGTGCACCTAATGTTGCGCACGAGCTCAGCTGTCCCACTTACACAAAAAGCAGGGTTACTGTGTGTATCCACGTTGTTGACCAAGTAGGAAGCAGACCATTTTAAGGTCAACACAAATAATCTATTGGTGCATGTGATATTGCAACAGATCAATGACTTTCTTTATGGTGTCATATTTTTCATGCAAACAAACTGAATGGCCAATTGGAACTAAACCAAATAAATTTCGATTGTGGAGGAGAACACACTTCAAGCTGCGCTCTGAGCTATCTATAAACACTCGCCAATCAGTTGCGTTATAGTTTGAAATTCCCAATTCTTCCATTAAACCACTTACATTATGGCAAAAACAAATCCACTATCACGTTGAAATTATTGCAGAAATGCCCTTTCTCGTGCTCGAATACAGGATACTTTGGCTCCCTTTTCAAGCAAGTTTTTCTCATTGAGTCGTGATGCTAAGAGCTCTGAAGCTTTTTTGGAAAGTCGCAAATCTCGCACCAAATCATTTAGCTCTTATTGTTCCAATCCCTTACGTACGTAGTCATCTTCAATGTTGAAATCTTTATCGTTGGAGTCGCTTTCATCTGCACCATATCCGTATTCCCCTTCTTCCAAAGAGAAAAATTCATTGAAAACTGGCACGGGGACTTCGGCTGAATGCGGTACTGTCGTGACAGCTCATTTTTATTACTTAAAACTGGTATAGTGTCCATTGGAGAGTGGGGCCTCTTTTTCCCAGAAACTGTTTTAACTGGTATAGTGTCCATTGGAGAGTGGGGCCTCTTTTTCCCAGAAACTGTTTTATGTCCCTTTGGAATGTAGGGTCTATTCCTTTTTCCCATAGGGTCCTTCTTCCCAGAGACTGTTTTCGTGTCCTAACTACCAGGAGATCCACTAGCCATGTGGAAGTGACCATTCATAGTGTCACGTCTAGTAGTAAAGCTTACTCCCTTCCAAATTGGGGCTGTTCCCAATCATAAATCGTCACCCTTAGGGGACGGTCAACCCCTGACGTCACAGTTTTGTCTCATAAAAGAGCTGTCCACGAGACCCCCAGTCAGTCTCTTCTCTTCTTCCATAGCTCAATCACGACAACCGTCCGTAGGACTAATTGTAAGTATTCTATATTTTCTAAATCTAAACTTTGTTCAACTATTCTTATTCGGTGTGCAGGCTAGCACTGAACACACCTATTGTATTTTAACTTGTTAATTTACACTTTAATTATAGAATAATAACTAAAACTACAAGTCTTTTGACTTATTTTAAACCTTATTATCCTATAAAGAGGATTGGAAATAGGCCTTCTCCTATTTACCCTGGTGGCAGCGGACTCCTGTTTCCATATTTTAACCTGTTATACGACAGTACTGGGCGTATAGCTGACGGTAAACTAGGATATTCTATTTTACATTTGTTTTTATTGTTATATCCCGATGTTTTCACTATACAAATGTAACAATCCTTGATCTTTGGGCTCGCGCCAAATCATAGGTATACCAAATGGAGGGTTAGCACGTGTTCCCTTGGTCCACATCCGTAAACCCTCAACACACTGTTTACACACTTTATGAGGTGCCCATGCTTTATCTTGATCACCAAGTTTCACTTTAAAATAGGCAAAATATGCTTGTCTGATAAATGTACTGATGTTTGTCTTTTGACTGGGAATGGTAAAACTGCCACATATATAACAAAACTAACGGGGCTGTTTTCGCACTTTCGACGTGTTGGAGCCAAACCAGCTTGCGCCCCACCCACATAGAAACCGAACATAACGTGATAGAAGAAAACTAAAAACAGTTTTGAAACCAGCATGCGTAATTCTATAGAAAACAGCTATACACAATTAATAATCATAAAATGACATAAAGAAAAAACTAATAAAAACTGCCCTCACAAAACATGTTTTTCATGAAATACACACATTTGACTTCGATAAGATTACCATTCTTTCCACTGAACCCTATGAACACAAACGCCTTTTATCTGAAACCGTTCACATTAACTTACAACACAATCCAGTTAACGGCAGAATTGACATAGAACAAATTTCTTCAACCTATTCAAACATTTTCAACATTCTGAAAAACCATCAGCCCTCCTTCAAAATAAACCTGTCAAACATTTCTCCTAGTTCTTTAAAGTTACTAACCCCAATAATATCCTATCCCTTTTTTCCTTTGTATTGCTCCTTTTGAAATAGGCGACTCTCCTTTTGTACTTACCGCCTCTTACCCCCCACCCTTCCAACACCCACGGTGTCCTTCTTAATAAAATGTTTTAAAACCTTTCCCCTCAGTCATGAAAATGTGAACCTTGGACGTCCCCTCTCGTCTTCATGATAGGTATGTGTGGTTAATTGTTTTCTGCATGCTGAATTCTTCTAAATAGTTTACTACATTTATACTTTTAATATCACATTAAATTTAATTATGGCAATTCTATATAATAATATTGTAAATCATATAATTTTGTTTGTTTTTGTTTTTATTATTATGACATTGTACTTCAACGGCCCTTAAGATGGCTTACAATTTAAGCTGAAATGTTGGCAGATAATTTAAAAATACCCATTTTTTAAAATTTGTTTATTTTTGGATCTGCCTTGACCNATTTTAGTAAAATACTTTTTGTTGTTGTTTGGTCACACATAAGTTTTATATATTCTCATCAAGTATTTAAATTAGCTTGCAATAATTTTTAATTTGTGAACACACACACACGCGCCCACGCACACACACATATAATTTTAATCATATGGGATGTACAGCAATTTCCTGGAATAAGCTAAGAAGCTTTATCTTGGTTACAAAAATATATAATTACTTCTGAGCTTCGGCAACAGTTATCTTTCAAAGCCTCCAGAATCCATAGTGATCTGGTACTGCCAAACTTTAGTGGTCTCCCCCAAAAAAAAAAAACAACAACAAAAAAACATCTAATGATAATATCTATGGTCAAAAAAATTCTCCATTTGAACAGATAAACCTTTACATATCCGGAGCTGAAACAGTTATCCATTTTTGACATCAAATGACGTAGCCCAACATTTTATCTTACTATTTTTAGTGATTCGCCTTATAGGCCTGCAATATATTTTATTTTTTTCAAGAGGGAAGTTGGGAGAGGGTGGGGGGGGGGGTCAACGTAGTTACGTTGTCAACCAAGGGTAGGTCAAAGGCCCTGGGTACTCTAAGGTTTTTCCAGGCGTATGGATTGGATGGGAATGGGTTTTAGGGGTGTATTTGACTCTTGAATTCAACAGGAGAACAGGTGAAGTGTGAAGGTTATATGAAATGACAAAGATGATTACATTAAATTCTGCAATTAGAAAGACATAGCTTCTAGAGAGCTAGGTGTTCTTGGATGGAGTGAAAGGCAGAATAGGATTGATAATTGAACAAAGAATGGCTGAATTGCCAGCGAAGGAGTAAAGGTATGTAAGGATGTGCGTACTGAATAGAAGAGGAATTGGTGGAAAGAGAGATTTAAGCCTAAAAGTGCAGTGCAGTTGGTGTTACTGTAGCAGATGAAAAGGTACAATAGATGTAAGTAAACAAATAAACAAAAATATGGCAAAATTGCAGTACTTAAGATAATTCATAAATACCATTTTTCTAATAACCGCTTGCTAATTAGTAAACTGATATTAGTTGTCATCATCTGCCTAAGCGCAAAAAACCCGGCTATGACTTCATCACCGGGCTAATACTTCGAAATCTACACAAAGCAATTGTCTTCCTTACTTATCTCTATAATTGTGTCCTTTGAACCACCCATTTTCCACTTCTCTGGAAATTTTCTGAAATATTCCTATTTCCCAGTAAACCTTCTTTTAACACATTATCCTATCGACCAATTAGCCTTCTTCCTTTACTTTCCAAGGTATTTGTTAAAGTTCTTTTAGTACGAATTATACCTATAATAACATTCTTAAATTTCTAATCATCAGTTCGGCTTCCGCCGATCCCATCATTCTACTGTCCAGCAGGTGTTTCGCGTTGTAGACTTTATTTCCTCTTCCCTCGAGCGAAAAGAATTTTGTCCTGGTGCATTCTTAGATGTCACTCAAGCATTTGACCGAGTATGGCATACTGGTCTATTATATAAGCTAAAATCCATATTTCCAAGTACCATCTACGTAATCCTCAAATCTTATCTTTCTAACCGTTTCTTTAGGGTCCGGCAAGGATCAGATTACTCCGAACACTACCCTGTGAATGTGGGGGTTCCACAGGGCAGTGTGCTTGGACCCATCCTTTTTATCCTTTATACTGCAGACATCACTACTCATCCTAATACTTTTGCTAAAGCTTAGAGGGCTAACCTCTTTGCAGATGACAAAGCGATCCTCTCCTCACACCCTGATTCCAAAATCGCTTCTAACATTTTACAAAACCCCCTTGATGCTATTCAGCAGTGGTGCAGCAAATGGAGAATTAAATTTATGAGTCCAAATGCGTACAGGTAAATTTACAGCTAAGATGAAGAACCTGGGAGACCTAACTCTTAAGATGAGGTCCAGGAGAGATCGGACGTATCTAATCTAGGTCCAATCCTCGTTAATGCGGATTTGTATTGTTTGTTGGAATGGCAAGCAATCCAGTGCATAATGCTCCTGCTTAAATAAGTTTTGCTGATGAAAACGTTTCAAATTAATCAATTATATAATATATCCATTACAGAATATTTTTCACTCTCTGTTGAAAAAAACACGAAGCATATTCATCTTTAAAATCCAGTATTGCCAAGATTTTTAGCAGTTTTCCTTACTAAAATTTTTTTAAAAAACCATTTACTTTGGTACCATGACGTGACTTTTGAAAATTTCAACAGTTGTTTACCGATCGTACAACGGAGAAGCTATATATAATAATATATGAATGGTCCATATTTTTAGCTGGAGAACGGTAAAAATTTGTTTTATATATGTGTGTGTGCGTGTGCGTGCGCGTGATCATGTGCGTGTGCGTGTTCGTGTGCGTGTTCGTGTGCGTGCTTGCGTGCGCGCGCGCGCGCGCGCGCGTTTGTGTGTGTGTGTGTGTGTGTGTGTGTGTGTGTGTGTGTGTGTGTGTGTGTGTGTGTGTGTGTGTGTGTGAAAAAAAAGTAATTCAATTCAGCAAATAAGCTTCTTTTAACAAACCGTTGGCTGAGTTCGTTGATTGCTGCTATCAGTTCCAGAAAAAAGGTTTTAGAGATAGCAAATATGAAAATCTTAAATATCTTCCTTCCGTTAGAGTTACGATAAAATTAAAAAAGTACGTGTAAAATATACTCTTATGATCAATTATAATTATCAATAAAAACAGATAAAGTTGTTAAAAAAAGTATGATTCTTAATGTCTATATTTCATTATATCTATATTTCAAAGCTCAGATAGATAGGTGTGACTGTTTGTGTGTAACAGACATTTTATATGCTTTTGTGGGTGGAGGATGGTTACTACGTGGAACTAAGAAAGAATAACAACTTTTCATCACTTCCTTCTGTCTGGAGCTCTTCATTTACTTATTAAGTATTTACATTTAAACCAGGATTCCGACGACATTTAACTATATATTTTTTTGGAAATAACTAAAAATGAGGACTAAGGAATAGATTTATCATCCTGCTCATCTTAATTTGTTGCCTAGTTCTTTATGCAAAAATAGCGAAGAACAAAGCAGACCCCAGAAAGTATTTTCCTACAGTCACGTATTTCGAATTTTTTAATAATATGTAGTTTAAATACGAATTTTTATTAAATTATTAA
>KZ808409.1:112549-131458 GCA_000696205.2 Oncopeltus fasciatus | reverse complement strand
AAAAAAGAATTAGGTAATCAGATAAAAGAAAAAAAAAATTAGGTAAACAGATAAAAGAAAAAAAATAAAATAAAAAAATAAACAGCATGCCATAGTTCGACCATCATATGCTATGGTCATAAACATTAGCTTTATACGCAATGACTCATAGTAAATAATATAGAAATTATTCAATATTTCTACTTAAAAATGTGGCTTAAAAGGTCAGTGTTTGTCAACTTAAATACATTAAGTAGATAAATTATGGATCACGAAACCAATAAAGTAACAAATTTTTCTTTATTCCTAATAATAAACTTCTTTATAAATATTTGTAGCTAACAGGCTATTCAAGAATAGATAATTTATTAGTTTTCTGATTGTAAATATACTCTTAAAAAATCAATCAGTTAAAAAGTAGTTTTTAGTTTAATCGATTAAATTAAAAATAATCTGAATTCGATATATGNTTTTTTTACTTAAAAATAATTTATGAATGGTGACTGTTGTGTTTATGTTTATATTGGCTTTTGATCTAAGTATTAATTTATTTTTAGTTTTCTTTCTTCACCTTATATTATACCTCTAAGACAGGCTAAGTTAAGTATAGGAAAAGTAAAAGAATGTAATTGAAGTTTACGAGATTTTTATCTGTTTAGTACTTCTCGACTAGAAAGAGAAGCATTTTTGGATATTAGGCTGTTTGAGTGTGCATATCCTTAGTGTTTGTGTCTGCACCGGGTGCATGTGTGCATTTTGGAAGTTTGAGGGTGGCACATCATAATATCTATCGTAGAAAAAAATCGCCTTATGTGCAATTGCAGCGGCTCTCAGCTAAACTCCTTTTGTCGTAGACTGGAAGGCTAAATAGGATCTAACGATTTAAATTTAACTGTTTATTAATTTTAACATTGACATGTAATAGTACGTATCTACAAGAAAAAATCATAGGAATACGTTATGCCCTAATAAAAATTTCTACTTCTCTTTTTATTTCTATAACGTTCAAATGGTTGCGCCTACTTTATATTAAAATATGACCATTGTTTTAAACAATTAATGAGAGAAAGTAGAATAAAAAATCTATCTGTCCCAGCCAGGTCTCGAACCTGGATCTCCTGCTTGCCAGGCCGGAGAGCTATCCATTGCACATACGGGACGAGCTAGATAACTTATTAATCTCCCACCACAATAGCGAGAGCCTAACACACGAGAAAGACGAATACATCGTCTTAAACTCGTAGGAGCTGACATTGTCAAGCTATTTGTCGACTCTCGTCATTTACTTTTTTAATTTTTCCTTATAAATATTTATTTGGTTGTGGTTTATTATCCCACGTAAATTTTATACAATTAATGAGAGGGAATAGAATAAAAAAATCTACCTGTCCCAGCCAGGACTCGAACCTGGATCTCCTGCTTGCCTGGCCGGAATGCTATCCATTGCACCACCGGGGCGAGCTAGATAACTTATTAAATTCCCGCCACAATAGCGAGAGATTCTATTCCCTCACATTAATTGTTTAAAATTTACGTGGGATAATAAACCACACCCCAATAAATATTTATGACGATTGTTGTGTGCTTTTGTTAACTGACATAAATTTAAAGGGGTAAAGGATAAAGGGGTATTAGTCCTGTATCGATTATATGATATACCAAAATCTGGGGTATATTAAATATTTCCTTACTGAAATATTGCTGTACCCCATTGTTCGACAGCTCTTTATTGCTGGCCTCCCCATACTTGAGCACCATACACTTCGAATGTCCTAAATACTGCCCTGTACAACCTTATTTCTGATACGTAAAATATCCTACTATTACCTAAGAAGGTTTACCATGCTTCATTAATAGCAGTAATTGCTTTGGTCAACTTATTAGTATAATGCTTATTTAAACATTGGAGTTGCTGAGAGGAGAACTCCTAAATATTCCTGAACTATTTCAACTGGTTCTTTGTTCTAATTCCCTTTTTCTTTTTTACATAATTTTCCTCCATTCCTAAAAATCATAATTTTAGATTTCTTTAAGTTTATTTTAAAATTCCATTGTTCAGAGTAAGTATTCAGAGATATTATCATCAAACTTAACGTATTAGCATCTTGAGCTAGAAATACAAGATCGTCTGCGTACGCCAGAAGATTTATTTTCTCACCATTTATTTCTATTCCACGCCCAACTGAGTCCCCTAAATCATTTATGTAGGCACAAAATAACCAGGAACTGGAATTATCCCCCTGCTTTACCCCCGTGATCGATTTGAAAAAAATGGTGAAACCTTCAGCCCCCCAGACCTCATATTGTCAAACTTATCAGATTTGTCTTGGTACCTTAAATGGAATATGCACCGGCCCGCATAGCGGGGGATCCAGGTTCGAGTCCTGGCGGGGACAGTTAGATTTTTAATTCTGTTCCCTTGCACTAAAAATTGTTAAAATTTGCGTGGGATTAAATACCACAAAAAAATTTATATAATTTTAATTAAATATCAATGTCCAAAACGTTGGTATACACAATAACTTCATGGAGGCTTCTCTCAAGAGTTTGAAGATCGTCTTCCAGCTCTGCTCATGAGCCAAGCTCTTTAAAGATCTAAATTCTACAATTAAGTTCGCGTCTCCGATCTACCACATCAGGGGTGAATGAACCATGCCGGAAATATGTCCATGCATCTCCAGTGCTGCTGCAAGTGGCGGCTGTCGGAGCTTCTCTGCTGTTTGCTTTGGTGCCGAGAAACTTTGGTCTCCCCTCACCAGCAAGGCATGTTGTTCTTCGTGAGAAAAACTTAGCCCCCCACATTCAGAGCAGAGCCCCGGAAAGGGTGAAAACCAATCGGACCTTTATTTATTTATTGAAGAAAGGTGGAAAAAAATATTACCAGCAGACTCCTTCACGAGGACCCTATATCTCCAGAATGAATACATCAACATATCTCCAGCTTGTGACTAAAACTTTTTTTTGTCCTTATTAATTCATTTTTCTCTCAAAATGAATTTTTTTCCCCCAAATTTAATTTTGCTCATATTAGTTGACTTCACGTAAGTAAATCAATAAATTTATGTCAGTATCAAGAAGAGACCTGAAGAATTCTGATAGATTTTTGCCGATTCTACATTGGAGAAGCTAAAAATATGGTTTGTTAAATATTTTATATAAATGGAAGGCATTTATACATAGTATGGAAAGGTTTATTTAATTAAAATAAAAACTTTTTTTTTTTCCAAAGATAACAAATGGGTTTACCATCCTATTTTTCTTAATGAGGTCATCAGAGGAATATTTTATTATTATTAATATTGAATATAGGTTCGAATGGTGTATTGAGGGTTCAATAAGTTTTTTAGCTGTGTTTCGGATCTTCTCTGTGTTATATTCAGACGAACCCGTTAAAAATACTGGCTTTGTTAACATCCTTAAAAGGTTATAGCTCCGTGAGATTGTCTGAGAAGTAAAAATAGAGTACTAGAAAATATCTTTAATCTTATCTAATGTTTCATATCAAATGGTGAAATACCAAAAAAATGCAATAGCAGTAATATTTCACATTATTCTCTTGAAAATGCAATAATTCAAAAGAGAATAGTTAGAAATTTACGTTAAAATTTAGGAAGTTTAGAGTATGCGAGGCTATAATTGAAAGTATAAAGGTGGTCTTCAAGTGATTTTTCTGACAAATAAAATAAAATGAAAAAATAACTTTATTCTGAAACTAAGGTCTTCTTCAATTACTAATTGTCACATAAATACTTACACCATTTCAACCCAGAATCATATATTAATCTGGTCCTAAGATTATATTTTAAAGAGGTGCAGTACAAAAATATTAATAAATAGACCAAGAACTGACATGTGGCCTGCATCATGTATACGAATGTTTATTTACGTATACACTCACAAACCTACACACATATATCAGTCTATGTAAAAAATAAATCCATATAGTGATTATAATAATAATATTATAAAATATAATATTATTCCTCGATGGTTTTTTGTTTCTCAAGGAAGTATGGGAAAAGCAGGGGATAAAGTTATAGAGGGAGGTGGCTCGACAAATTTCATGGAGGAGGGAATTGAGGAAGGAAATAGGAAGTGGGCGGGTATCACGTGGATGTACCTGGAAAGACGAAACTAGTTAAAGGTAAAAAAGGTAACCGACAAGAGATAGAGGAGTATGGGGCTTCGAGGAAAGATCCTGGTCTATGTGATTCTTAGATTCCTTTAGAAGGAGCAAAATAATATAGGATGGTAGTTTATTAAGAGAGATGAACCTAATAATATGGCCTGGAATTATTAGGATTTAAGCATTACTTATTTGTATTTGCCTATGAAGCTATTGTATATAAAACTACTTTTATGTTACAAGGATATCGGCTCTAGACACCTATGTAAGAAAATGGGTACCCACTAAACAGATAAGTACTGCGTCCTCAGAATAGTAAAAAAGCGTGTTTTGCTCTTGGCTGTTGTCCACAATATAATTTTAAAATTGGTATTAAATTAGCTATAAGCACTACCTATGTATATTTTTCCAAATTAACCATCTCTTGGTGAATTTAGAGGAAGAACTTTTATGTAAATGAGAAATATATCAAATGATAAAGGATATAAAGGTTAAATGATTCGCCTTACGGTCCTATAGAATATAAAAATTGTAGTTTGTCTGAGAATGTTAAAAAAAAAATTAGTAGTCTCATGAGTATTTTCATGATTTTAATATAATTAAAATATAATTTAATATAAAATGGTTTGAGCAAAGCGATGCCAATTATTATACAAAACTCAAACAAATTGTATCAAATGAAACTTATGATTTTTTGTATATAACCGAATATTTATGATTGTTGAAATCAGTAGCAGCATGTGTAGAATCAGCACATTTGTATGTCCCTAGTTGAGTAAAGGAGCTCTCCCCGAAACGGCTTACTATTATCGACAAATAAAGATTGAGTGTTAGCCCTCCGTCATAGTCCTTGGGCAGGAAGCAACCCCGGTTCCGCATGTCCATCATCAGCGAGCCCTTAGGTGGAATACGTATTAGACGCGCCTGAAGCGTGAAACCTTCATTTCCTCGCCTCTTCGTAACTATTCCTGGTAGACCGATGTGGGATAGTGAAGTAAGGGTCTCTTGCAAGCTAGACCAACTTTTAAGTATTCGTTTTCATTTGATATTAAAATTTTACACAAGTGTGCGGTGCACGAATTTCATTCGGAATCATGACAGTAATTATTCTTTTCTTCAGTACAAATATGATATTGGTAAAACTATTTAACGTTTATAAATATTGTTTTCGTTGTGCTATTTAATCCCATGTAAATTTTAAACAATAAATGCTAGGGAATATAATAAAAATGTCTCGGTGGTGTAATAGGCTAACGCGCTTGCCCGGATAGCAGCAGATCCAGGTTCGTACCCTGGCTGAGACAGATAGATTTTTTATTCTATTCCCTTGCATTTATTGTTTAATATTTTACGTTTATTTTCGTGGGTCATATAATTCGCTAAGTTTTAAAGGGCTGTACATTTTATTTCATTCTTAAATTAAAATTCAGTTTCATGACAGAATGTAAGAAACATATATAGTTCAATAACTGTGTGTACGAGTGTGCTCGCAGAAATACTTCATTTCAAAGCCTTATTATGGATTAAAGCTTTTATGATTAACGGTATATACAAATATGTGAGTATGTGTGTTCTTTTTATACCTACAAAATTCTTCTTTATTTTTTCATTAATAGTAGTAAGCAATTTATGTCGTTTATTTTTATACATTTTATACTTATTTAGCATTTTCCAATAGCAGACCTTCGTTATCTGTTTTTAGTCGGGGGTCGGATATTTAAGGGATACTGTTAATATCAAAAGAAAAGAATATTTTTAGTATATTACTATAAAAATAAGTATTAAACACGTAGAAAAACACAGTCTTGTCATGATAGTAAAATGAGTAACTTTATTTTTTAAGAGAAATCTGCTAAAACTGTGATATTAACTCTGTAAGGAAAAGAGTGAGGGGCCGCCCCCTTCCTTATAACTTTATAACTTCCTCAAGTAATAAACTATTTCTTTCTCCCTCTCGCCTGATGTTCAGGTATAAAATGGCGGATACCCCATTTTTGTTTTGTTTCTATCATGTTTTCACTCCAACTTGTACCAATGACTAAGAAATTCAAATTATCTAAGTCGGGTTTTCCATATTTTTATTTTAAGTTCTCTGAATTAAGAAAATCAATTTATGGAAATTAATTCGTTTGTTTGAAAGAATCTGTTAAAAAAATTGTAAACTAACGGCTAAACGGTTGAAAGTGTTTTGCAGGTTGCGGCCCAGAATACCCATAAAAGAGAATTAACTCCCTGTTTGTAATCGTGCTTACAGGAAAAAAAAAAATGAAAAAAAAAATGGCAATCGAGGGCATAGAGGCTATAGAAACCCACCAGAGGAAAAACACCACCATCAAGATACTCTAAGTCATTACAAACTGAAGTCCAGAAAAAAAAAAAAAAGAAAAAAAAAGCTACACTGTGAGTATTGAAGACCTGATCCTTGGCTCAGGAATCCATTGGCATAACCACTGGACAATGGTTTCGCATAAAAAAAAAAAAAAAAAATTGTGGACCATCCCGAAAAAAGTTATGCATGCTTAAAGCATACTCGCATACTTGAGTCACGTTTTGATTACTCTCTTTCGTCCACAAAAACATGCGCCTCTTCAAAAATAATGTTCCAAAACGGCTGTATCGACACTAGCATTTGCTTCTTTTTTTATTGTTGAGAGCTGTAAGCGCAGCGGAAAGTTGGGCAGGCAAGAAGTTAGCCAACGATGAGGAGCCCATAGCTACTCACACCCGCTGTCTCAGAGCTCTTGAAGGCATTTGTATTTTCTTTCATATTTGCAATTTACTAAATAACCACCTATCGAATATATAAATCGTATGTAATGGTCTAATACATTTTTAGGTTTTTAGGCCCTTTCTCTTAAAATTTTGCTAACTGGCCGTTAGAAATTCACTTACCTAACTACTAGACAGTTAAGGTTAAATTCAAATGAGGAGTTTTATGTCAGTACAGATTATTAGTAAAGAATTTGTTGGGGTTTGGTCAAGGTTGATTAAAAAAAACAATGTATTTTTTTTAAATTGCATTTTTTTTTATCATTAACAAATTCTTTACTAGTTAAGATTAAATAGTTAAAATTGAAGTACTTATTACCGATATTTCGTTAACTGCCTGAAGTTCTAATCGTCACTCTCTTTAATTCTATATTTTTGCTATTATATATTGTATAAAATTTCATCGGAACATTGTGGTGAGATGATGGGACTAGCCACTAGCCCAAGATCTTGAAATTAACTTACTTAACCATCGAAGAAATTTTAAATAATTTATTTGTACCATTTCATATCAAAATTTTACTGTCTGTTAAAGTGCACTGAAAGTAAAATTTTACTGTCTGTTACCTTCCATTTCATTCCTAATTTACTGGTTTTTAATTCCATTCTGTTTTTATTTTTTGTTTTTGCTCCTGGAAATAAAATGAGTCTGCGATATATCCTCTTTCCACTATTCTTCCATCAAAAGCTAACACCAGATTAAAGTAATGTGATTTGTATGATAAAACGTGGACCCTTGTAACAAAAATTCCTTTGTAAAATTCTGTTTCTTGAGACAATCCTGAATTCTTTCAATTCCAGTCATACTTTGTCCTTATTGATCTCCTTTTAACAGTCTTCCCATGTTTCCAATTATTATTTTTTTCCCCCATTGACATTTTTACAACATATCCTTTCTTAAATCACATAGCGGAGGTCACTAGAAGATCCATAACAGTGATACAAGACTATAAAAATTTCTCGATTACACGATCAATGTGCAGCTTTAATGTATTAGAATTTAACTTCCTCACATGAAATAATATTGAATAGAATATGGGATTAATAGATCTTTTCTAGAGCAGGCATCTCAAATCCATCGAGGTATTCTGAACACATGTTCTGAAATAACCAGAATAACAGTCTGAAATCATCTGAAATAATCAGATACAGAATAGAATTTTTTTTTATACATCTCGCATCAACTGCTGATGGTCATTAGCGCTTAACTATTATTGTAATGATTTTTATCCAACTAACAACAGTAATCCTCTAAACAACTAATCATAATAAATAAATAAACAATAATCTAGTAGTAAATATAAAATTCAATCAAATTAAAATAGTTAAGTTTTTAGATAATTTTTAGTGCAAGGGAACAGAATAAAAAATCTAACTGTCCCAGCCAGGACTCGAACCTGGATCTCCTGCTTGCCTGGCCGGAATGCTATCCATTGCACCACCGGGGCGAGCTAGATAACTTATTAAATTTCNTTAGCGCTTAACTATTATTGTAATGATTTTTATCCAACTAACAACAGTAATCCTCTAAACAACTAATCATAATAAATAAATAAACAATAATCTAGTAGTAAATATAAAATTCAATCAAATTAAAATAGTTAAGTTTTTAGATAATTTTTAGTGCAATCCTGGCTGGGACAGTTAGATTTTTTATTCTGTTACCTTGCACTAAAAATTATCTAAAATTTACGTGGGATTAAACCTTGCACTAAAAATTATCTAAAATTTACGTGGGATTAAAGACCACAAAATAAATAATATTTATAAAATTAAAATAGTTAAGTTCATTTAATAGTAAAATATAACTTATGTTTAGAACTACCACTAAATTTATCACAGACAAGTAAGTTTTGTATATAGATTCATATATTCCGGTACAATTTGATGTATGTCAGGTATTCAATTATCTTGTTGATATTTTTATTTTCTCGTAACATCTCCTTTAGATCCTCTTTTAAGCCAAACATTTACTTTGTTGTTTGTTGTTGGGGACACTCGCAAATAATGTGGTCCGCCGCGAGAAGATCTCCACACAGGCCACATGTGGGTCGTCGCCTACCAACTAGATGGTAACCGTGGGTTAGACATACATGTCCTATACGCATCCTCGTGATGAAAACTGCATCTCTTCTTGGCAATTTTTCATATGAGACCGAAGTCCGGACTTGTGGTGATATAGATCGCAGTCATGTTGAACTTCTGTCCCATCTTTGTTGCCACTGATTCCAAATTATTCTTTTTATTTGGTGTTTTTCGTCTTTGAGATGTGTACATGTATCCGAGGATACAAGTAGCAATGCAGCTTCCTTTGCTAGGACGTCAACTTCTTCGTTTTCCATTATCCCAACGTGGCTGGGGGTCCATAGGCGTTTTATATTTATTTTTCGTGTGTTGAGTTCTTCTATCAAATTTTGAATTTCGCACAGTAATGGATCCCTCGTGACCTTGTTTAGGATCGCTTGAAGAGAGCTGTACGAGTCGCTGCATATTAAGGCATCAGTTTGATGAATGCAGCATTCTTTTAGTGCATCTATAATCGCCATTAATTCTCCATGGTAAACACTGGTATGGGAAGGCAATGGTACATTAATGCTTCTTCCGTCAGGAAGTAGTACACCATATCCAACTCCATTTTCTGTTTTTGAGCCATCTGTAAATATTGATTTAAGATTATTATAGATTTCCAGTTTTTCTTGAAACAGTTTTCTATATATTTCCGGAGGTGTATCGCGCTTTACAAGTTTGTTCAAAGTATAATCAATGCAAGGTGTCTTTAGGCTCTATGAGCTTATGGATGTTTGTATGAACGGAATTATTTTACCCTTATGTTCTTCATATTTTCGGTAAATTTCACCAGCACGTACCGTTAGAGGTCTAGTACGAGTTTTCATATCTTGAATTTTTTTGATTCCGGAAAAAAGAAGTGGAGCATGGATTGGAAATCATTAGATATTGATGGTGGAGGAACATGGGAGGTGGCAGGTTGCTCTCCCCTGGGAAGCTGGCATTGAGGTAGAGGTTCTTCTTGTCTGGGCTGGTAGGTCGCCTTCGCTTAAGAATAACCTGAGTCCACTTTTCTGGTTGGAGGTGTTGGGGGCCTTCGAGCTACAGGTGTTGAGTCCTGCTGTCTGGTGGGCTGGATCCGCTGCTTCAAATCTTTGTGAGATAATCACTGTATAGATATATATAGAATGTGTATCAAATCTTTAAAATAGAAAGTATATACAGAAAATGAAGCACTCGCGGCTGCAATATATCATAGATAGTCTCTCATCCCTCCTCACCGACGAAGGGTGAGAGTTCCCCGAAAATTTAACTTATTGTGATTTTTTCTTTTTGTGTGTGCACTGCATTCTTATACTTTAGCTGCTTTCCTCTTCAGAGTTAAGGTGGTTGTGAGAGGGGTTCCTAGGTGGCCCCTATTTATATGATTTGTCACCTCCGGACCATCCTTATAATACTCCAATCCTATTGGCAGGTGGTACCCGGAGTCAGTTCAAGCCCTCGGAAATCATTTATCGGACTAGCGAAAATAGATGCAAAACGCCATGGGAGTATCGTAGAGATTCAAAATATCTTGTGGGTATTCATTCTAATATTATTCCACTCTAGTCCATGTGCACCTCGAATTTCATTTTTTCTCCGAGAAGATTAAATCATATCCGGGTGATTTGCCCTTAGGCAGATGAGAGATTATGTACTTGACCTCGGAAGGTGTTACTGCCTTGAGTGGCAAGGACATAGGTAATGGTATGACCAGAAACTCCTCAGTCTCCGCGGCATTGGACAGGTCTAAGGAATATGAATGAGGAGTAAATGTTTGCTTGAGGTGCTGGGCAAACATTTCGGCATTGGGGCGCCGGGATAGCTCAGGGGATCCGTACGGGTCT
This sequence comes from Oncopeltus fasciatus, assembly GCA_000696205.2. Taxonomy (NCBI): domain Eukaryota; kingdom Metazoa; phylum Arthropoda; class Insecta; order Hemiptera; family Lygaeidae; genus Oncopeltus; species Oncopeltus fasciatus. The sequence continues at coordinate 120,691 of KZ808409.1, read as the reverse complement.
CGCAATCCAGACGCCGCGGGTTCAAATCCCGCCCAGATCAATCTTTTATTTATAATATAGAAGGTTGTCCTGAGCCATGGGTGTTTAAAATGGGGTGGCAACCTGTAGATAGCCCCTCCCTCCAATGACCCTAAGTGGTTGCAAGGGAGGCTAACATAGCAAAAAAAAAAAAAAACATTTCGGCCTTGTCTTTGTCAGAAGAGGCCCAGGAACCATCTCCTCGACGCAGGGGAGTAGAGGCTTCATAGTTCTTAAGGATTCTGTTAATAGCAATCCAAAGGGATTTGTCTCCTTCTGAGAGGGTACACAAATAGGCATTAAAGGCCTCATTTCGTAAAACACCTAATTTTTGTCTTACGAGTCTGGAAAGATGATTAAAATCTTTGTGGTCTGAGGGATGTCTGTGTTTTTGGAACAATGCTCTTGAGCGGCGTTTGCTATGATGAGCTTTTTAAGCGAATCTGGGAGTGGTTTTTGTGACTCTGAAGAGTATTTGGTAAATTTTGGTTTGAGATTAGACATTTACATGCATTGCTGAATATTCGTGGTAAAGGACTGAACAGCTTCATCTAAATCATCTGAGGTTCTCAGAGAAATTCCGAGGTCAAGTGACTCTTCTATTAGAGTTCTAAACAAGGTCCAGTCGACTGGGCCATTAATGTGGGAGGGGGGTAATTTTTTTGAAATAGGAGTCAGGGATAACGTTAGGAAAACTGGGTTGTGGTAAGAGGAGAGCTCGTTTAAGTTCGAAGCGGAATGATGAAGAGGAGTAAGATTTTTGCAAATGAAGAAGTCTAGGATATCAAGAAGGCGGTTCACGTCAGAGGGCCAATAAGTGGGAGAGGAAGGACTAATTTTGCTTAGGTTTTGGGATGATATCGTATTATACAGAGCACAGCCACGGGAGTTGGTCGTTCTCGATCCCCATTGTAAGTGTTTCGCATTATAGTCTCCACCGGCAAGGAAACGGGGACCAAGGTCTTTGAGGTAGGTGCAAAATTCTGGTGTAGTGATTGGTTTATTTGGAGGGCAATACACTGTTGAAAGTGTGATAGAATGGGAGGGTGTGGAAATAGAAACTGATGTTGATTGAAGGGACTCTGTGGAAGTGGAGGGTAAAATATGATGGGTATACGATTTTTTGATAAGGCGTGCAGTTCCACCATGAGGTCGTCCGTCTGGATGGTCTGTCCTATAAGTTTGGTAGCCAGCAGTTTTTAGATTATTTCGTTTAGTTTATCGTGTTTCTGTCTGTAATACTACATAATATCCATAGGAGGATAGCAAAGGAATTCGTGGATTGGGGAATCATGGTGTGGGAGTTGGTAGAGTCATTTTGGTGACCAGGTTGGTCAGTAGGGATATGAGTGGTGTAATGAGGGAGTTGTGAGAAGAAGGTGTGAAATAAGGAGTGCAGATCATTTGATATGGGCGGAGTTGGGACGTTGGGGATAGTGGGTCGCTCCCTCCTGAGTGGGGGATGTGGTTGTGATTGTGGCTCGTCTTGTCGGGGTTGTTGCTGGGTTGATTACATCATTTGAGCGTAGGACAGTCCTGGCTCGACAACTCTGGAGGGCGGAGGCACTACTTTCCGGGCTTGAGTTGTAGTCTGTACTTGACGCGTAGACAGGGTCCGCTGTTTCAGCTCCTTGTAAACCTGACAGCCCTTGTAGTTGGCGGTGTGGTTGTGTTTACACAGTGCACAGGTAGCTGGGGTGCTTCGAGATTTTGGGCAATCTGTACTTATGTGAGCGCTTCCACATTTGACACACCGTGGAATGTGTTCACAGTAAGCTTTCGTGTGCCCATACTCCTGCCACTTGTGGCATTGTACTATATCTTTACGAAGATGAGGTTTCTCAACTCTTATTCTACAGTGTCAGAGCGAGGTCAAGCTATAAATGTCTTGAATATTGGGTGTAGGCTGTAAGTCCACGAAGAACAGTGGGAGGGGTGTTTTTGAGGCAGAGATCTCCCCTTTCTGGGGTCGGGTTATGACCACGTTTATGGCATTCCTGACACAAAATCCTTAGTTGACTAGTTGAGTCAACTCCCCCTTGATAAATTCTGGAGATTTGGTGTGGTGTAGATGTCCAATCACCACTCTTACAGCTCTCTCTTCTTTGAGCTGATAAGTATGGTGCTGCGCGTTCGTTTCCTTCAGATAATGTATAATTTTTCTGTAGGTATCTGGGCTGTCAGGGATTATTTTTGTGTCCTGTTGTCTATGGACACACGTATATCTGCCGGGCCCCACTCTCTCTTTCAGTTGGAAACACATCAATCTGAAGTCTTTGAGATTTCTCACAAATATAGGCGGAGGTCGAATTACTCGGGGAACGGTTGGTTCGGAATCCATGTTTTCGCCTTCCACGTCCTGAAGAACTTGGAAGGGGTTGTTTGTGGCAAATCATGACGATGTGCGCTCTTCCGAATGGATGTTCTGCTCCGCAGAATCGGATGGAGGGGGGGCGCTAGTAGAGGGATGGGAGGTTACCCCCTGTGACGTGCTGGGGCTGTTTGTCTGTGCATTATTATTACGCTCCGTGGGGGTTCTTGTCGCTGACCGGTGTCTCCTCTTGTCTCTCGGAGGGGTCATGAGTCAGCCCCTTCGCTTGCCTTACCTCCGCTGGATATAACTTGATGGTAGTAATTACCTCCCATCATAAGGCGTTAATAGAGAAAAAAAAAAAAAAAACTCCGAGCCTCGAACCGGGACGTGGATCTCGAGGACCCTCTACTGAGACAGTGGCCTTAGTGAGGGAGGGGAAGATAAGACAGACAAGTTTGAGCCCTGCCTGCTCGCTTGGGGCTGGCTATTGAATAAAACGTTTGTCTTTACTCACTGAATTGTGGGTGATGTCGGCGACGTAACTTCTCCAAACTTCACAAACTTGTTGAGCGCACTTAGTTCTCGTTGTCTATTAATTTTCAGGGCATAACACTGCCTACAACCTATATATATTATTTGATAACAGAGAGCTACACAAACATTGTGTTCACTGGCCGGGACTCACCGGTCGAATTCCTATTCGATTTAGGGTGCGTAATATTTAGTTTTGAGTAATAAAACACAACATAGATGGCTATAAACATGGGTTTATTGATAAAATAAATGTTTTAGCCGGTACCAGCGAAAATTAACGCGGAGGTTACCTGAACCGTAAATTTATAATAAAACAGTCTAAAAGCCACTATTAGTTAGTTTAAATGCAATTAGTTAGTTTAAATGCAATTTGAAAGACTAAGTTTGTTCTAGAGCCAAATCAAACTAATAAGATTGGGGGATAACTGAAATGTCAAGTGTGAGTACAAATGTTTTCGAAATTTAGTTTTGAACGGTGAAATTCATCACTTATATGTTTATTAATTAAATAAATATTTTAGGAGTTAGGCAGCCAAATTAAACAATTAGAAGTGGGGGTTTACCTGTACCATAAATTTTACCAGGTATGCAAGTTTAAAATGTCGTTTTAATTCCAATAGAATGCGCTCTTAGCCTATTGAAGGATTTGCTTATCTCTAAACGCTATTTTGTTTGTTAGTCATTTGTATACAAAAGTCAGTTGTTTTTAAGTCGTTTACGTGGACGTATCATACCTTTCTTTGGTGTTAAAAATGTCTAATTTTAAGCCAAATAAAGAGCATTTGCGGCATGTCATGATTTTCTTATTTAATCAAAAGAAAAAGGCATCTGAATGTCATCGAATTTTTGTTGAGACTTATCTTGCTCAAACCGTCAAGACATGTGAACGTTGGTTTCAACGTTTCAAACGTGGTGATTTTGATGTTACTGATCAAAAACGAGAAAATCGACCAAAAAAGTTTGAGGACTTCGAATTGCAATCTTTATTAGACGAAGACAATACCCAAACCCAACAAATGATGGCAGAACAGTTGAATGTCACTAGGCAAGCCATTTCCGATCGCCTAAGAGCTATGGGAAAGATTCAAAAGGTTGGAAAATGGGTTCCACATGAATTGGACGAGCTTCTCAAGCCCGGCGAAACAGTCAATACCGAGCGCTACTGACAACAAATGATCAATTTGAGTCACGCATTGACCGAAAAACGCCCAGAATGGGCTCACAGGCACGCCAAAGTCATTCTTCAGCATGATAACGCTCCTGCACATTCAGCCAGATTGACTAAGGAAACGATTTCTTCGCTTGGTTGGGAACTCCTACCCCACCCACCGTATTCACCTGACCTGGCGCCTTCTGATTATCACCTCTTCTCATCGATGGGACACTCATTGGCGGAGCAACACTTCAACAATTTCGAAAACGTACGAAAATGGCTCGATGAATGGATTTCAAATAAAGATGAAGCATTCTTTTGGAATGGTATCCATATATTGCCCGAGAGATGGACAAAATGTGTAGAAAGCGAGGGCCAATACTTTGAATAAAATATATTATACTTTTTTTTAAATTACTGTGTATATATTTTAAGAAATAAACGACATTTTAAACTTGCATACCTGGTAAGGCCTAGAAGTTCCAATTATTTGTTTTCTTCAATTAAATATGATATAAAGCTTTTAAATGTCAAATAAAAGGGTGAGTTTATTATTGAACGAAATCATACGAAAGGGAGTGGGAATTAACTGAAATATGAAGTGGAAATAAAATCCCTACATCAGGCGTAATATTTCATATAATCAATTAAAGATCAGGTTCGATTCCTGGATGGGACAGATAGATTTTTTTATTCTATTCCCTCTCATTAATTGTTTAATAAGAGCAACATTTTTCCCTTTATTTTTCTTACCCTCTTGTTTTTTCCTGTGTATTTTCTTTTGCCTGCTGATGCAGTTCTTCTGACTGTCAAAGAATTTGATGTATAATTGTGATGTTGAACTATTTGTCTCGAAATACCATTCTGGAAGCTCTATGACTTTTTAAGTAGATGGGTAAAGGTACTTCACGTTGGGGGAAATTTTCATTGAAAACTGCCTGTGGATTTTCACCCCCAGATAGTTGAGGTGTATGAATAAGCGCTCCTCCTTTCCACACATGGTAAAGTGAGTCGGTAGTAGCATCGATTTTGCTGGGGTTAACTTTTGTCCATATTGCTTCTAGCTCCATGGCAATGCTGTCACATTCAGTTCAAGAGATTTCTAGTGCCTCACGGGCTTAAAGGCTAGTTGTATAAACTCCCATGTTGTCAGTAAAGGCAGCTATGTACACTCCATGGAACTTCATTTTCACTACCTGTGCGGTATAGATGATAAAAGCACAGGGCCAAGTAACGATCCTTGAGGTCCTGGGGGAAGGAGAGCGATTTACTCACCCTTCCCGAGAATGTCTTTCCATAGTATGCTGGTAAGCACCAGGGAACTCTTTCAACCGTCCTATCAAGAGGGAATGAGAGACACAGTCGAACGCCTGGAGTGCAATCCTGGGAGACAAAAGCAGTGGCTCTATTCCTCTTGGGTTAGAGGCGTGTGACTGGTGATTTTCTAGATGGTATGAGAGCGATGACTTCAGAGGACATCTATACCTGCCTGGGATGGATCTCCATTTAAGACTGCCTTCTCATTGGCTCTTAACTGTACATTTCCGGAGATGCCTGTCTGGCTTCAGTTATTACTGGCAGCTTTGTTGATTCTCCTGCCAGTTAATGTCGGTTTCCAGTTGTAACTTAAACTATATTCTTCTTCCTTTCAAACGTTGTTTGGGTTTTTATAATTATTTCTATGGCTTCTATAATTGGTAGCAGTTATTCTCGCTAGCTAAGAAGATTGCGTTCTCGAACAGGATTTGGTGGGTCGTGTCTACAAAGTGTTCTGCTGATGCCGAATTTCCTGTGCGTTTAATTTTATGTTAGAAATGTTCCTTTAGCCTTGTGTTATATATTCCTGAAATCCTGAGTCCCATCTTATCCAAAGAACGTCGGTCGTTTTATGCCGGTGGTGTATGTTGTTCTAATCTTGTTTTTCTCAAGGACACAGGCCGTTAGTAGTTCTTTAGATCCTTTAAGATAGGAAATGGTTGTGTGATCTCTGAAATCGTCTGTGACTAGTTCCTCTAAGAATTACTTGATCAGAATAAAATAACATCACCAATAATATGATAAGAGCCAACCAATGAGAAGGCAGACTTAAATCGAGATCCAGTTCTAGGCAGGTATAAAAGCTTTCTTGACATGTAGTAGCTCCCATTATTTAATAACATAAGGTCACCTCTTATCAAACCACCTATTGGTTCACCAATTGGTGGTTAATACATGTATTAATTATTAATACAGAGGAGAAGAAAAAAAAAAAGTAGCTCTCAATGTTAGTCTAACACGGGAATCCCTCCTCACACTCCTTACTTGTAATACTTAAGTTAATATATAAACCTGTAAATAATAATTTAATTTTATATAACTTTAAATATTAATTTGTATTTAATAATTAAGGACCACTCTATCCCAACCTCCTGTCGGCCCACCAATAAAAAACTGCCATATAAAAATAAAGAGGGCAAGAAAAAAAAAAAAAGAAGAAAAAGTTGCTCTCATTTTCCATTCAGACCTACATTAAATTGTTGTTCCCAGGAGGTCCCGAAGCCCAATCGGATGATTGAGAGGGCGGAGAGGGTTGAAGTTGGTGGTGGTCAGAGCTGTGAAAGTGGGTTTAGGTTGTATATATATACAGTTACTATAGAAAAGAGAGGTGTGGTAGGAAATGAGGTCTTGACTGAGGAATATTAAAGTCCTAGTGAAGGGAAGAGTTAGATTTAGATACATATATAACTAGGGAGCATTCCCGATTGTTCGGAGGACTTTGGATTGAAAGAATTGGATTCTTTATATGTTGGTAGACTTAGTGACACCCCAGAGTTCTGCAACGAATGTCGATATTGGTCACTGTAAACATTAGTTTCTTTTCTATTGTAAGTTATTAGTTAATATTCATTAGTCTATATAGGAGTGCTTATGTTCAATTAAGTTTTTGTCTTTTAATTTCATTATGCAAGCCCCATGTGAGTCGTGAGTGAAGATGGAACCCAAGGTAACGAACAAAATGTGCAATGGGAATGTTTTGTATTTTATGTTGTTTGGAAAGTTTTTTTTTTTTTTTTTTCTAATTTGAAATGTATTTGCATTCATTTGGATTCATTAACTATTATTCTTCATTAACCGTACTAGTGCTGGATGCTTTCAAGATACACTTTTAGGCTTTTGTAAGCAGTTCTAGGATTAGGGTGGGAAGATAAGATTAAGATGTGAATATAGCCTTGTCATCTGCAAATAGAGCTAAGACAAGGCTAATAGTAATGGGTGGTTAGTAATAATGTTTCATTTATTTGATGTTCTTTAGTAAAATATTTTCGATGCTGGTTCGTAAAATAAACGTTTCATTACGTTTTTGATGAGGAAACAAAAAGCTTTTTACTACCTTGGAAGATTACTGGTGATTTATATATGATAGGAAACCCAAGAATTTGTTCACAATAAATGTAAAACTTTCAGGTCGCTGAAATGTTCGGTCAACCCCATCTTTATCTAGAATGACCAGCAAGCCTTATATGGTGACGCTACTAGTAATTCAATACTTAGTCCCCAGCTTAGTCCCTTTGCCCCGTAATCAACGAGGAATAAAAATGATCCGTTGTTTCAATGCATATTCTTCAAAAATAAGTCACCAAAAGCCTTCAAGGATTTTAAACTGAGAAATAAATTCATTTGCTTAATTACCAGAGTGAACATTCCTGATTTGGCGACTGGTCTGAAAAATGAACTTACTACATAGTAAGGAAAGGTTTACTTCATAGTTCATAAGTGGGTGAGTAATTCACCTGGATTTCTGTAATGCATTGCATCTTTTAGACTTTTTTAAAGTCTCCCTAATCATCAGCTGCAAGGGCATTAAAAACTTCTTTTAGTGTTATGAGATCCAGCACAAGATGCATTCTATTTTCAAGTGGAACCTGTCAAGAATTATTTCACTACCAATTGCTCCATTCTTTCCGCTATAGCTAGAATCTTTGATCCCATGAGGTTCTTAGTCCCCATAGTCTTGAAAGTGAAGTCCATCTTCCAATTGTTGGGGATATCAAATGCTGGATGAGGTGAAAAAGCTGAAATTTCTGTAGATGACCAGTTTTAAATGTGAATCTTAATTTGTAGACTGATTTAAAAAAAAAATATA
>KZ808409.1:87848-102002 GCA_000696205.2 Oncopeltus fasciatus | reverse complement strand
AAAAATAATAATAATACATGATTAACCAATTAGATTAAAATCATGATAACTCTAATAAGAAGAGTAAATACAAGTCAATAATAATTATTATTAAACTTTTATTTATTTATTACATTCGGTTAAATAAAAACAGTTTGTAATTTGATCACAATGAAGTAAAAATGACATTCAATGTCAATCACATGAGGAAAGAAGGTGACCAATGACACCACTCTCAAATTATTTACAGACTATGTCCCAGGAGATCACAGGGCCATCTTTGTTTGAGACAAAGGGGAGGGTTATAGGGGTTGGAGTAGGAATACATGGTCTGTGCTAGTGGATTAGGATTGTATGGCAGTTTACTGTGGAAAAGGGTGAAGCAAGAAGAAATGAGGTCTTGAACAAAAGGGATATTAAGATGGTGGCGAAGGGATGAATAGGATACATAATAAGGAGCATTTGCAATTATTCCCAAGGTTTTGGATTGAAAGGACTGGATTCTTTGGATTTTGGAATGCTTGGCGGCACCCCAGATTTCTACTCCATAAGTCCAGATTGGTCGTAATAAGGTTTTGTAGAGCGTCAGTTTGTTTTCAGTCGTAAGATTGGATTTCTTATTCATAAGTCTGTATAAAAGTCCATATCGCCGATTGAGTTCTTGTCTTTTAATTTTAGTATGTTCTCCCCATGTAAGTCGTGAGTCAAGATGGAACCCAAGGTAACAAAAGGAATTTGAATGTGGTAAAGAACTATTGTTAAATTTCACAATTTCATTTTTTTCCACAGTTGAAAATTAACTTGAATGCATTTTTCCTCATTGATTTTTATTCTTCATTTACCACACCATTGTTTGATTTTTTCAAGGTGATCTTGTAGGTTTTTAGAAGCAGTTTTAGGATCGGGATGGGAGGATAGGATAGCTTTTTCATCAACAAAAAGAGCTTTGTGGAACTTGGATGGCTAGGGATGTCAGCAGTGTACAGGATAAATAGGATAGGTCCAAGCACACTACCTCTAGGAACTCCCATTTCCACTTGGTAGAAATCGGAGTAATCTAATCCTTGCTGAACCCTAAAGAAATGGTTGGATAAGTAAGACATAAGGATAAGGTAAGTGTTATTAGGAAGTATGGATTTCAGTTTAAACAGTATACCACTGTGTCAGACTCTATCAAATGCTTGGGAAACATCCAAAATAGCTCCTGGGCAGTACTCTTTGCTCTCAAGGGAAGAGGAAATGTAGTCTATGACGCGAAACACTCGCTGGACAGTAGAATGCTTACTTCTGAAGCCGAACTTTTGATTTGAGAGGATATTGAAGGGTTCAATGGAAGGCATCATTCGTTTTAACGGTATTTTTTTGAAAACCTTCGAAAGTGTAGGAAGGAGACTTATAGGATGATAGGATAAAGAGTTATGTGGTAATTTTCCAGGTTTGGGAAATAGTACTATATCAGAATATTTCCAGAGGAGAGGAAAGTGGGTAGTTCTGACTATGAAATTATAAATGTATGTTCACGTAGGCTTCGACGGTCGTGAGATGTATTTACAGTTTCTTTTTCCGGGTTGGGCCGTGTCAAGTTGTTGATAGTTGCCGAGCTTTCGCATTTCATTCGTGAGGTTAACAACAGTTTTCTTTAGAGAGTCTTCACATATGTTGTTGAGAGTCCTCTTCGATGCTGTGAGTTTTCTAAACTTCTTCTTTTGCGAGTCAGTGTGCTTGAGGAAGTCCCGCTGAGCTGCTTCCCAGGTGAGACGGTCTATCTTGTCCCAGTCTTCACAAGATGTGTGAAAGCTCGGCAACTATCAACAATTTGACACGGTCCAACCCAGAAGAAGAAACTGTAAATTATAAATGTAGGTCAAGAATACAATTGCCTTCTTGGGAAGATTAGGAAGAATTTGGCCGGTGATTAAATCATATCTGGGTGATTAAACCAGATGAGAAATTATATACTTGACCTCGGAAGGTGTTACTGCCTTGAGTGGCAAGGACATAGGTAATGGCATGTCCTCAGTCTCTGCGGCATTGGACAGGTCTAAGGGATCTGATTGAAGAGTAAATGTTTGCTTGAGGCGCTCGGCAAACATTTCGGCCTTGTCTTTGTGAGATGAGGCCCAGGAACCATCTCCTTGATGCAAGGGAGTGGTAGCTTCATGGCTTTTAAGGATTCTGCGAGTAGCAATCCAAAGGGATTTGTCTCCTGCTGAGAGGGTAGACAGATAGGCATTAAAGGCCTCATTTCGTAAAACACCTAATTTTTGTTTTACAAGTTTGTAAAGATGATCAAAGTCTTTGCGTTCTGAGGGGTGTCTATATTTTTGGAACAATGCTCTTGAGCTGCGCTTTGCTATGATGAGCTTTTTAAGCGAATCTGGCTGTGATTTTTTGGACTTAGAAAAGTATTTGGTATATTTTGGTTTGAGATTAGCCATATACATGCTAAACGTTTGAGGTAAAGGAATGTGCAGCGCCATCTAGATCATCTGAGATTCTCAGAGAAATTCCGAGGTCAAGTGACTCTTCTATGAGAGTTCTTAACAAGGCCCAGTTGACTGGGCCGATAATGAGGGAGGGAGGTAATTGTTTTGGAATAGGAGTCAGGGATAACTTTAGGAGAACTGGGCTGTGGTAAGAGGAGAGCTTGTTTAAGTTCGAAGCGGAATGATGAAGAGGAGTAAGGTTTTTGAAAATGAAGAAGTCTAGGATATCAGGAAGGCATTTCACGTCAGAGGGCCAATAAGTGGGAGAGGAAGGACTAATTGTGCTGAGGTTTTGGGATGATATTGCATTATACAGAGCTAGGCCACAGTAGTTGGTTGTTCTTGATCCCCATTGCAAGTGTTTCGCATTATAGTCTATCAGTCTACTATGTTATAGTATATATATTTACTGCTCTTTATCGCTAAGCCGGGGACCGAACAGAGATTACTTAATCTGCTTAGCCGATAATCTAAGCCGGCCATTTACAGCCGGCTGGCTGAGAGCTGGAGGGGACGAGCTTCACCAAGCACATTTGCCTATATGCTTCTCGCTACTAAAAAAAAAAATTGAGTATTTCACTCACTTGCTCTGAGTATGTTCCTCAGTGAAATTCATCGAAACTTCGTCAATGTCTTCAGGCTGGCTACATCTTCAACTGTGACCAGTTTGTTAACAACTGAACACTTTTGATCACTTCTAAAGATACAATTGCAGAGAACTAACACGTCCTCTCTCTACAATGGCTGTTGTTGAACTCCTCAATAATAATAGTTTAAAAAATATTTTTAAAATTTTTATTATTGTCTTCCATTTTATTTACTAAGCAATCAGAGAGAGCCCCAAGTAGAGCACTGTTTACAAACAGGCCTGTTGCTCTCCCTGTGTCTATTATGAGTTATATTAGAGCCATAGTAAAGTTTGTCCACATAGTGTTTGCCAAACAGGCTATCTGCTTTTCTCATTGGACAAACTCTTCTTCAGATTTCAAATGACCCAGTTCTCCTTGTGTCAAAGCTCCCTCCAATTAATGTCATGCAGTTTCCTTGAAAGCCCATATTTGAAGAGAAGTGATGTGGGGAGTTGAAACCAGTAGACACAGGGAGAAGCAACAGGCCTGTTTATAAACAGTGCTTCCACTGATTGCTTTCTACCATGCTGCTGTCCCCCAGATCAAGTATAAACTAATTTGTCCCTCGGAACATGAAAGAAAACCAAATTATTTATGGTGCTGGTTGCGAATCAAAAGTTTTACTTCTAAGATTAATATTGGTATTAATAACTCAGACTTGTAGAAGTGAATCTATAGCTGGGCTGAGAGATAATAAAGAGGAAGAAAAGGCCAGCCAATATATTATTTATTATTATTCAAGTTTGGTTAAACTGAAATATCTAAAAAGTCAAAATTGATTGTGATTTTAGAGCACTCTCCTAGTCCCTTAGGCTGGGGGTTATACTCTGGTTAGCTGGAGTAGTTCCTCTGCAACAGACTGTAACTAACCCAGTCTCTCGCAACTCTGGTAAAACCTGTGCATCCTTCATCATCTCTCATCTCTCTGGTCTACTTATCTAGGATTTACAGATTTATAATTTCCAACAATTATTAAAATAATAATATGAAAATATATAAGGTATATTTACAGAAGTACTGTTATAGATGAGAAATCGAGGTACAAGGAGGTTTGTGTTATGAAACAGTTTTGTATTTAAGTTATTTTTGCTGCAATAGTGGATAAAAATAATTAGAACGTCCATTATGGAATTACTTATTTTTCTAGTACTATTTCATATTAATGCCCATACTTAGAAATAAGAAACTTAATTATTATTTTTTTATTATTATATTACAGACTATACAATATGTGGCTAAGAACAGAGTAGTTCAATCTGAAACGAGAGAACTAGTATCTTTGACCCGAGGAAAGATACGACCAGGGGAAATGGATGAGTGGAACAATGAACAAATTTATGTACCTCCATTACCTCCTACTAATTTACGAGGGTGTCATTTGATAAAAGTTTTGTATGATGTATATGTAGGTATAAATTTACAATTATAATCTATTGTATATTTTATCTCATTGATTAATGAATTCATAATGATTAATACTTAAATTTTGTTATTTAATTATATGAGGAAAATTATGCAGAATTTTTACTGGAAAGAAATAATGAACAATCAACCTCCTTATCACTATGACATCATAGTTCTCACATTTTTTCTGCAACATTGCCTACAGTATGGGCCACTCTATTGGGGCAAAGGAGAAAAAAGAAGAAGGAACAGTGGAGGGAAGGATGTGAAGTTTAAGTCAGTTTTCAGATGGGTAATAAGGAGGTACAGAAGAGATTCATTCAGTGGGAGAGCAAGGTCAAGACCTATTTTTATCATAGACCTTGCATTGACTGGGACCTCATAGCTCTTAACAGACTTGGAGCTTAAGTTTTGTTCAGAACAGTTGTGGCTGACCTCTTAACTTTGTCTACCTAGATTTTAATGTTCTGTTTTTTCTAGATTAACTGGTAACTTAACTTAGTATAGTTAGTTAGTGAGTCTCTAATTTACCCTAAATTTTTGCCAGGTGCTATGATTTTTCAAAATCCAGTGGTCAATAATTTTCCTTAAAATCTTCCTTTATGTCTGAACTCATGGCTGAATTCTCACATTTTGTCGGACAATTTTATGAGCTGCTCCACTATCTAATTGAGGGGGTAAGTGTGGAGAGTCTGCTCACTAGCTATTCATCTCCAGGCAGGGCTGTACTGGTTTTAATAGTCTCCACATGTTTCTCTGCAAGTATAGCATATTGAAACTCTGTTAAAATAAGGTGGTTGTGTCATCTTTAAAGATGGTCTACTTGCATAAATGAGACTAAGCTATAATAGATATAATAAAAAAATAGTTTAACAAACAGCTACTCATTATTATCAGTAGTAGAGTGGGCAATGTTGCCTTTTACAAAGCAATAGCCTAACCCCTAATAAGATTAGAAATTACAGCTTATATTGTCTCTCTTGTTCGCTCTGAGGCACTAATTAACTAAGGATCCAGAACTGACATGTAAAAACTAATGTAGTGGATTATCAGTGAACCATATCACAATTAAATGCACGACATAAAATGATTTTGGTCATATGATATCTATACCAAAATTATTTTATACTTTATATAGTTAGTTACACCTAAATTAATAATTTGTTATGTGAATAACAGTATTTGATTTTTTTTTTCAGTTTATTATATACCCAAAGAGTATAGAAAAGGAAGTTAAATTGCAATTACCTATTATGATGGCAACATATCCCCTCCGAGGAAGTGAAGGAACAATAAGGAGAAAACAAGGAGCTCATTACCCTTCAACGTTACCTATTTTTAGACCTTGGCTTGAAGAAAAGACACTTTAAGTAAAATACGCTAGGAATTAAAAGCATAAAGTTAGTGTTAATGTGAAGTTGATTGTGCTTAAATAGCACTATCTTATTACCTTTTTAACTATAAAAATGCATTAATCATATATCATTTACATAGTACTTATGGCTGAACATTTTTCACAAATTTATATAATTTTCTGTTAATATACCTAATTAAGAAGAAAATGAAGAAGTCTAGGATATCAGGAAGGCATTTCACGTCAGAGGGCCAATAAGTGGGAGAGGAAGGAAGGATCCCAGACCTTTGGAAATATTCTGATATAATACTATTTCCCAAACTTGGAAAATCACCACACAACCCCTCATCCTATAAGTCTCCTTCCTACACTTTCAAAGGTTTTCGAAAAAAATACTGTTAAAACGAATGATGCCTTCCCTAGAACCCTTCAATATCCTCCCAAATCATCAGTTCGGCTTCAGAAGTAAGCATTTTACTGTCCAGCAAGTGTTTCGCGTCATAGACTGTAGTCTATTTTGTAAGAAATGTATTTCCTCTTCCCTTGAAGCCCAGGAGCTTTTTTGGATGTTTCCAAAGCATTTGATAGAGTCTGGCACAGTGGTCTCCTGTTTAAACTGAAATCCATACTTCCTAATAACATTTACCTTGTCCATAAGTCTTACTTACCTAACCCTTTCTTTAGGGTTCGGCAAGGATTCGATGACTCCGATTTCTACTAAGTGGAAGAGTGAGTTCCTCAAGGTAGTGTGCTTGGACCTATCCTATTTACACATATTACTATGTACACTGCTGACATCCCTACCCATGTACCCACTTAGCTCTATTTGCGGACGACAAAACTATCCTATCCTCCCATCCCGATCTTAAAACTGCTTCTAAAACCTACAAGATCACCTCGAAAAAATCAAACAATGGTGTGGAAAATGGAGAATAAAAATTAATGAAGAAAAATGCAATTAAGTTAATTTCCAACTGCGGAATAAAGACTTGCCTGAAATTGTGAAATTTAACAATATTCCTTTACCACAATCAAATTCCGTTTGTTACCTTGAGTTCAATCTTGACTCACGACTTACATGGGGGAGAACATACTAAAATTAAAAGACAAGAACTCAATCGGCGATATGGACTTTTATACATCCAAAGAATCCAGTCCTTTCAATCCAAAACCCTGAGAATAATTGCAAATGCTCCCTATTACGTATCCAATTCTTCCCTTCACCACGATCTCAATATCCCTTTTGTTCAAGACCTCATTTCTTCCTGCTGCATCCTTTTTCACAGTAAACTGCCATACCATCCTAATCCACTAGTACAGACCATGTCTTCCAGCTCCAACCCCTACAACCCTCCCTGTTGACTCAAACGAAGATGGCCCCGTGACCTCCTGGGGACATAGCCTGTAAATAATTTGAGAGTGGTGTCATTCGTCAACTTCTCTCCTCATGTGATTGACATTAAATGNGAATATCTAAAAAATGGAGGTAATCAAAATACTAACTAAATTATATTAAATACATTTTAATAAAGCTTTTATTTATTTGTTATTTTTTATACCCTTTTGTGCTAATTTAATAAGAAAAAGCCTGATGCAGGAAATGCTTAGTTAAAAAACTCCACTGCAACAATTTTACTAAAATTTTATATTGTAAATTTGTTTTTCAGGTCAACTTTATTTATTCTATTTTTTCTGAATAAAAAAGTATACCTTTGAATGTTTTAATATTGTATACTGAATTCCATTCAATATTAGAAAGAAGCCAATGTGAGCTGGACCTGGTAGGAGTTTTCACTTTATTTACTGACTTTGAATATATACAGGAGAAAATGGAGCTCCCTGATAATGGAAGATGGCCAGCTTAAGAGAGTGATTGAAATTGACAATAACTCTAAATTTAAGAAGTAGCTTTAGCTCCCATGGGCCTCAGTATTGAAAATATTTTGCTAACTCTTTTGAAATTTCTCTCTACTATTTTTTCCATTGCCATTATTTTTTAAATTTGTAGATAAGCTCCTCTTTTTACTAAAACTCCTTAACTAATAAATGCTAGGGTCATTGAAATTTATTATTATTTATTTATAAAACTTATTATTTTAAATTTATTTAACATTATGTAACCCAACATAAGTTTTTTATTTTAATGTAATTTTATATATCATTTTTAAATGCAAAAAGAAAGGAGAAAAACTCAGTTCACAATTAAGACAAATTAAGTAAAAATGTTTTTGTTTTTTTTTAAGCAGTAGGCATAATATTTAATTCAGCACAATGAAACAACACAGGTCTCTTTCTTGATAAATAACATAGTTCATAAGTTTGGGGGATTACATGACATGGAAAGCTCAAATACAAGTATTCATAAACAATGATGCTCAGAAATTTGCTTTATGGACTTTTTTCAACTGTATCTCAATAATAAATGCAATTATTTAAGTGCAACTATTCTATGATAAGTACAAAAAACAAAAACAACACATTTATTTGTTTTGATTCAATCAATATTTGTCTAAATCTAATTTAACTAAGAATTGAGCTGGTAAACAGAAAAATGCATATTTAAATAATTTATTGAAAAATGTATTTCAAGAAAAGAAAATGATAAAGAACATGAAACAGTGAAGACTGTACCAGAAGTGAAGAATCATGTGCAAAAATCTTTCTCCTTGTAACTTATTCAATAAAATTGGGAACGTTAAAGGAATAAATGGAAAACAGATTTTATATAATTCAACAACACTTGAACAATTTAATATAAATTTCTTAAAACTTGTTACATATGTTTTCTCATACAACACACTGTAAACCTTAAACTGTACCTTACTTTTACCTCCCATATCTATCGATGTAGGATTATCGACATACTCGCAACATACTCCCACCTTTACAATTTCGGAGCAAATTGTGAACAAACCAATTATAAATCCAAACGATCTGGAACCTTAATCACCCTAGTCCTGCTTCTCATAGTCGGTGATGGCCTTGGTTCGAGGTGATCTTCGACTTTCTTCTGTTCATTAATCTTCCTTCGCCGTCCTCTAGCTCAAATGTGCTCATCCTGACTAGCCTCCAATAATTATAACCTTTGGTAGGGACGAAGCATTTCACCAACCGCGCTAGTCGGGGAATCCCGTATTTCCCTGGAATTACTTCCTCAATCACTGCTAGCGGCCACTTCATTTTTTTACAATTTTCCTTTTCCACCAACACCAGATCACCTAGGTGAAGTGGTTGGGGTGAACGTTTGCCCTTCTCAATTAGCAGTGCCGTATACTCATTACGAAATCTTCTTCGGAGACATTCTCTTAACGTTTGCAAGTAGCGTAGCCTCTTCCGAAGACTCGCTGCAACAAATACAGTCTAAATCCGATACTTCATTTCCTGGTAGTCCCTGTAAAAAACATGAAGGAGACAGAGGCTGTAATTCATCAAATCCATCTTTAATATATGTGAGCGGTCGACTATTGATCAATGCCTCACAATCACATATCAATGTTAATAGTTCTTCATAAGTCACTACTTCGTTACCCAAGTTTTTTCGTA
Source organism: Oncopeltus fasciatus (assembly GCA_000696205.2). Classification (NCBI taxonomy): domain Eukaryota; kingdom Metazoa; phylum Arthropoda; class Insecta; order Hemiptera; family Lygaeidae; genus Oncopeltus; species Oncopeltus fasciatus. Next base: position 92,607 of record KZ808409.1, on the reverse strand, counting down.
ACAGCTCTTTAATAGATCTCACTAGCCTCTCCCACCATGCTGCAGAAGGGGGTCAAACTTCCATTCTATCTTCCTGGTGGTGGCAAATGAATTCACTTTATTCCAGTCTAAATTTTCCAATAAATTATAAGCTCCTCTAAAATTCGTGCCGTTATCCGAATAGATAGTTGTAACTCGTCCTCTTCTGGCCACAAACCTTCTAAGTGGTGCAATAAATTCCTCTGTGGACAAAGATAAAGCTAACTCTAAATGAATAGCCTTGTAGACCGCACACGTAAACAAAACTATCCAACATTTCCTTCCATCTTTAAGAAATAGTGGGCCAGCCAAATCTATATCAGTCGTTTGAAAGACTCCGTCACAACTTAACCTATCTGGTGGCAATGGAGCATGAGGAACGTCCACTGACTTTGCGCTCAATCGCTTACAAATAACACACTTTGCAATAATATTTTTCACTGTTTTACGTGCCTTCAAAATCCAAAATCTCTCTCTTAAAAGTGCCAAAAGTACATTTACTCCAGCATGATTCCGGATCAAGTGCTCTGTTCTTATTAATTTTGCTGTAATTACATGTTTGGATGGTACAACTATTGGACACTTAAAATCTTCTACCTCACCTGTAAGAGCAAGCCTAGTTTTCACTCTCCATAATTTTCTTTAAATACATTCCAGGGCCCATCTGGTCTTATCCATGACAGTACTACACTCGAATCTGTCCAGAAATATACTGGAATATCTTCTACATTTAGAGTTTCTTTAACTAAACAATATAATCTGGTAGCAATCACTGCACCCATAAGCTCCAAACGAGGAATAGTCGATAGCTTTATGGAAGCAATTCTAGATTTAGCTGCCACCAATCTTACTGACGTACTACTTTCTCTTTCTGTCCTTAAAATATACACGTTGCAAACGCTACCTTACTTGCATCTGAGAACACATTTCAACTGTCCATCTCAGTATAGTCTCCTGACAAACCCATTTGTCTCGGTAGATGACAGGTTTCGAGATAATGTATCTCCTTAATCCATTTTATAAAACACTTATTTATATCTGTAGGTAGCTCATCATCCCAACCTAACTTCAAAATCCAAGTTTCTTGAAGCAGCAGTTTCGGCACAATAGTTGTCGGGCAGGTGTAACCTTTAGGGTCATAATTCGTTGAGCTACCGCTAATAAATTTCTTTTTGTGCATACCGTGTCATCAGAATTTACGGAAATATGACAACAAATGCAATCCTTTTTACTACTGTCCCATAATAATCCTAAAACTGGGACTTCCTCTCCTACATCTTCATCAGTATAATGTCAGTCTCTTAGGGTGAAACTTGCACTGGCCATTATCTTCTTTGAATTTTCTAATAAAGAATCGAGGTCCTCTTTGCCTTTCACACTTATGACAAGGTTATCCACGTAAAAGGAATTTTCTAATTATTCTGCTACTCCTTGCTATTCTTCAGGAACATCCTTCAGATGTTTTCTTATAACAGCACCCAAAAGAAAAGGGCTGCATGTTACCCCGAATACTACTCTTCTATGCTGGTAAGTCTTTATGATTCCTTCTTCATAGTTCTCCCACCAAAGAAATTTAAAAAATGATCGATCCTTTTTGGCCAACGAAATTTGCAGAAAAGCCTTTTCTATATCTGCGCAAACTCCAATTTCATGTCGCCGGAATTTTAAAACATCGCAGGTATCAATTCAACAAAATTGTCTCCTTTGAACAAACATGAATTTAAAGAGTTGCATTTACTGTCTTTTGCTGACGCGCCGAATACCGGCCTCACTTTTGTAGTCGAACTCTGTGGTTTTACAACAGCATGATGTGGCAAGTAATGACCTCGGTCATCGTCGCCACCTGTCTCGATAATACCAGAAGCATATCACTCATTGAAAATTCTTTGGTAAGTTTCAAAATTCCCTGTTGTCTTTAATTTTTTAGAAGTAGAAATTAAACGTCTCTCTGCTATTGTTCTATTAGTCTCAAGTAGTTGATGACCTAAAGTCCATGGCAATTCTACTTCGTACCTTCCATCTTCATTTATTCTAACGCTTCGATTAAAATGTTGCCATGCTTCCTCTTTCTCTAATTTCTGTGTTTTTACTTTAATAGGATCTCTGATACCAATTATATCCAAACTCCATTAATCCTTTAGCTCTTCTCCGTTCAATAAATTAATTAGAGTATTATCACATTTTCTATTCGTCTTACCCATTATAGTCCAGCCTAGACTGGTCTCTACGGCTACTAAACCTTTCTCAATTTGTTCTATTCTACCTGTAAGAATGTCGCCTATAACATCTGCTCCTATTAACAATTCCACTTCATTTCCATTCTCTTTGGAGTCAGTCAGATATATATCCTTTCCTTTTAGTATTTCTGAACAGACTTTATCTTGTAACTTAGGCACATGATTACAAATTCTTTTATGATCTAAAACTTGGACATTACAGGAATATTCCGTCATCGAGTTCTGTATCGTCACCTGATAAACACTATGCACCACCTGATTTGTTTCTACACCTCCAAATAAACTATGTGAAAAAAATTTCTTCCTTAATTTTCTCAAGTTTCAATTTCCTCGCACAATCCGCTTTGATCTTTGTGAAACTGAATCTATCAGTGCTCTTAGTGCAAGTTCACCACCTGGACCCTTTACCTTTACAATCTATATTTGAAGCAGTGTTACACTTGTTGCCCTATCTTGTGTCAGTAAAGTACTACTCTGTTCCTTAACTTCATTCTGTTCTCCATGCTTAGTATTTACACCTTCTGATTCTTTCTTCTTTTCTTTCGACTCTGGGCACATCACTGCAAGATGCCTTCTTTGACAAATAAAACATTTTACATATATCCTACAGTTCCGTGTCTAGTGCCCTTGCCTTTTATATTTTTATACTGCCTTATCCCGTTTTTCTTGCAATGTTAAGTTATCAGTCTTAAAACAATCTTGAGTTTTATGCGATGTCTTGTTACAAAAAACGCATGCAGGAACAGTTCCACTCACCAACGCAGCCGCTGTCGGTACACGTTGTATTTCATTATTTACTTTTGTTACTTTCTCCTTTTTCAATACGAAATTAGAACGAGTCAGAGAAAGCCTCTCCTCACTTTCAACCTCTTCTCTCAAAAAATTTATTAATCTTTCTAAAGGATTTTCTTTACTTTCATGATCAAAATTTTCTTCTTCTGCTCTTCTTTTTCTTTCCCACACTCGAAACAGTTCTTCTGGTAGGGCCGATTCCGCCAATGGATATAAGATAAATGAATATTTGGCCATAGTTACACCTAATGCTTCCAATGCCTTTAATTGGGCTTCTAATTGATCAAATAAATCACTTAAGTCATTAGATTTTTCTTTAAATGCTTGCTGAAGAACAAGCCTTAATAATTCTCTTATATAAACTTCTTTCAAAAGATCATCTCGTCTGAATTTTCTTTTTAGACGTTTTATATCTATGGGATAAGTTTCTGCTGAAGGTGGGAATCTCTCAATACTTTTTGTGACCTTGGAACGCTCCTTCATACACTGAATAAGATATTGGAATTTATCCTCAACGTCAGTTTCAGGATCTTCATGTATCTTTTTGAATTGAGCCCAAAATCCGATCCATTCCTTAATTTCCCCAATAAACGTCTTAAGCTCTAATTTCGGCCTTCGCAAACATTTTTTATGTCTAGAAGTAGTGCTTCTGACTGAATCTCCTTCTTCTGATTTGCTTCCTAAAGATTCTCTTTTAATTTACCTTATCTTTACCATATAAGTACTTAACATACCCATCTATATTGATACTTCATGCATTCATCATATTCTAAAGTTATTTCTTCATCTTTCATTCCATCTATAGTAAAAATGATATTTCTTACCTTGTAGTCAAGTTCAAGTATAGTTTTCGCTCTTATTTCTAATTTATTATATTCTATTTCCATAGCTTCTTCATTAATATATTCTTTGTCATTCATTAATTTTTCTAACTGGTTAGCTGACACAGTAAATAACCTTCCTTTCCTTACCTTATAACCTTTACTTTCTTTAAATCTGTTTCCATTTTCCTTTGTTCCCCACAAGAGATGCCACTATATGTAACTTATTCAATAAAATTAGGAACGTTAAAGGAATAAATGGAAAACAGATTTTATATAATTCAACAACACTTGAACAATTTAATATAAATTTTCTTAAGACTTGTTACATATGTTTTCTCATACACAACACACTGTAAAACTTAAACTGTACCTTACTTTAACCTCCCATATCTATCGATATAGGATTAACGACATACTCGCAACACTCCTCTTCATCATTCCGCTTCGAACTTAAAAGAGCTCTCCTCTGACCACAACCCAGTTTTCCTAACATTATCCCTGACTCCTATTCCAAAACAATTACCCCTCTTCCTCATTAATGGCCCAGTCGACTGGGCCTTGTTTAGAACTCTCATAGAAGAGTCACTTGACCTCGGAATTTCTTTGAGAACCTCAGATGATTTAGATGAAGCTGTACAGTCCTTTACCACAAATGTTCAGCAATGCATGTATATGGCTAGTCTCAAACCAAAATATACCAAATACTCTTCAGAGTCCCAAAAACCACTCCCAGATTCGCTTAAAAAGCTCATCATAGCGAAACGCCTCTGAAGATCATTGTTCCAAAAATACAGACACCCCTCAGACCACAAAGATTTTAATCATCCTGCCAGACTCGTAAAAAAAAAAAAAAAAAAAAAAAAAAAAAAAAAAAAAAAAAAAAAAAAA
>KZ808409.1:62295-73083 GCA_000696205.2 Oncopeltus fasciatus | reverse complement strand
GGTGGGGGCTTGGGAATTTTAGGGGTGGTCGTCGTTTCCATTACGTTTTCCTCTGTGGGGAGAGCGCTGAAAGGGTTTGGCGTGAAGAACGGCGATTCAGTGAAGGCCGGGGCATTATTATTAAGTGTTGTGTCATTGAGGCCTGCGAGATTTGTCGCCGAAATATTTGTGTTATCCCCTGTCGGGGATGACAGTGTGCTGGTGGACGAGCCCTGATGACTCTGGCTAGCAGCGGGTCGCTGACGTCTGGTTGGTGGTGAATTCAACGGTGAGGGCTTCCCTCCAGCTGAGCGAGTCCTCTTATTATGGCTTTTGTTTGAGTCCATTATTTGATGGTAGAAACTGCCGTGCATTTGAGTAAGTTAGAAAGAGAGAGAGAGGGGAAAAAAAAAAAAAAAGTTTGAGGCGGCTGGTATCAAACTCGCGCCCGAACGGGCCAAGCCGGGGCTCTCAGGCAGAGACGGCCTTTTATCAGACCCAGCCACGGAGGCTATCTGACGTCAGAACACCTTCTCCCGTACTACGCTCAGTTAGGGCTAGCAGTAGGACAGAACGTGTCGTTCCCCCCCCACTGATAACAATTGCACTGTTCACTGTCTAGAGCACTAATTTATACCATGATTACTCACGTATTAATTGATTGTTTTTCCATGGTTCTTCACTAAACTGCGTGAATTTGAGCACTGTCACTTAAACTTGGCCTGTGCCAAGTTTAATAAATAGTTGTTCACTAAGACACTGTCAAAATACTTAGTAATGACGAGCACACAACGAAGCTGTTCACACAATGGCTGACTAGCACCGACTGTTTTTTATTAATACTAATAAACTTTAGAGAAGAGGATTATACTTGTTTAGTATTAACCACAGCTTGTGTTACAACTCTTCATTCATGCTGCCACTTCTGAATATCACCCCTCACTTCAACCATAACTTTCTAATCAGTTATCATTACAGTTTTGGTTAGCTTCCATTCTTTAGTAATTATAATTTGTCTATAAGAAGAAAATTACCTTTGATTAAAGTTGTTGGAAATGTTAATATTGAGTTCTGCTAATACAAAAATTTCTTTATTATAGACTCATATAACAAAGATGTGATAAATTCTTAATTTATTATTAATATAATTTTAACTGCTATCAATATTCATAAAAATTATTTTTTCAACAGTATTTGAGAAAAAAAAAATTGAAATCTACAGTAGAATAAATATATTCTACTAAATAATTTCCACTACCAAATATCTAATAAATGAATTGGTTTGAACTATGTCTCATTGATCATTCAATGTACTGTAGGCTTCTTCAGTGTTATGACACTATCTACTTTCTTTTAATAGACTCTTGGCTATGATAGGTGTTAAAGTAAATCTATATGGGCTATAACATAGAAATAAACAATAACAACACAGTTACAATAACTCCTTTATTCCTCACAACAAACGTGACACACTACAACAACAACTTAATACAAAAGTAAGGATACAATCTACAATTGAGCATGATAAATGGAATTTACAAAAACATACGTCACAGTTAAGGAGTTACGCAGCAAACAGTCTCCCTAACTCTGGCTATTAAAGCATAACCAAAACAAATACAAAATCAAACCAGAAACCCAACATAGGTATACATATTTCTCTAAATCCATTAAGAAACTTTCACATTAATTTGCAAGAAACTTAGTTTTTCCTAATGACTTGATAAATAAATCAGCCAAATAATCAGCACTGGATACCTTATCCACTGTAATTTCTCCTTTATTAATCATATCAGTTTTGAAGTCTACAGCTACCCTAATGTGTCTTGATTTTTTGGTAAATGAGACCTTTTTAGCTATTCCGATCGCTTCAGAATTATCTTCATAAATTGTTACATCCCTGGATTCAACAAGTAAATTATTCAATAACTCCTTAATAAATGGGACTTCATCAACGCAGTCTGCTAGAGCATAATATTCAGCAAATGTAGAAGAACGAGACACACATCTCTGCTTCACTGACCTCCACGAGACAGGGCAACGCTTCATGAAAACAATGAAACCAGTGATGGACTTAGAATCGTTAACATCTGCCGCTCAGTCAGCATCAACAAAAGCCTTTAAACAAGCCTTTTTGCATTATACTTGGAAATCTCGTGAATGATAGAGATACATCAAAACCCTTAAAGCGTACTTATAAATTTGAGGAGTACAGTAATTCTGGAAGCGACTCAAATATCCAACCGAGTAAGAAATATCTGGATGAGTTGCATGTTCCACAAGTTAAGTAAAGGTGTGAACTTTACATTTGAATTTAAAACTCCATGTTCCTCCAACAGTTTTTCAATATATCGTCTTTGAGATAATTCCATCAAGTTATCACTGTATGAGATATCAATTCTTAAATATGTAGTCAACTTTCCCAAATCCTTAATTATAAAGTGTTTATTTAGTTGATCTTTCAGTTTCTTCTTTTAGGGAACATAACAATAGATCGTCTCCGAAGATTACACATATGACATCATCATCTCGTATATATAAACAATTGTATACTGATCTTCGATAAAATTTAAGGGAGCTGATAAAATCATTGAAACAATTGTACCAGTTTCTTGGCGCTTCTTTCAATCCATAGAGCGATTTTCTTAGTAGTAAAACTCTTCTATTTCTTCTGTCAAATCCTTTAGGTTGCCTTACATACACTTCTGACTTTATTTCACTATTGAGGAACGCTAGTGTCACATCCATTTGGTGATTATGATACCCTCATTAAACACTAATAGCTAAAACTGTTCTTAAGGTACCCATTTTCGTGACTGGGGCATAAATTTCTTCAACAAAGTCAGTTTGTTGATAACCACGAACTACGAGCCTTGCCCGATACAGGCCGAACGATTTTTTTTTTTTTTGTACCATTTTTTTTTTTTTGTACCATCTGTTTTTGTACCATTTCACATCAAGTATTCTTGTATTCTCCGGTACTTAAACCAACTCCCATGTTTTGAATTTTTCAATTGAGCTTATTTCTTCTTTCATAACATTCATCCAATACTTATATTCGTCAGATTTCATGGCCTCTTCAAAATTCATTGGTGAATCAACACAGGTATGATTAGCATACATTATATAATCATCAAATTTATCAGGTAATTTTCTTTGGCGCACAGGTGGAACCCAACCTTCTTTTCATTTTTGTTCTCTTCCTCAGGTTTGTTTATTTTATCTTCTTCGTCACTTTACAAAATCTTTATGCACCTACTGGTATCTTCAATGAATTTGATATCTCTGGAAATAACAATATCATTCTCAACCAAAATACGATAGACGTCATCCCTATAACCTACCAACTTCCCTTTTTTACCTTTACTCTCCTGAGTAGACCTATGACAGTCAGGAATTTTAAAGTTGTACCTGTAAAATTTCAAACGGAGTTAATTTTTCATTTGTGTTGCTGTGCATTAATCTATTTCTAATATAGCAAGAAGTCATCCAATCCAATATTTTTTATCCAATCCAGACTTAGACTTGATAATATAAATCATGGCCACTCTTGAATAGTCATCAACGAAAGTCACAAAGTATTTTTGACCCTTAAAACCTTCTACGTCCATAAACTTGACATCTGAATGGATAATTTGACCAACATATTCAGATCTATGTCTGTCATTTTTAAATGGTAATCGTGTCATTTTAGATTCAATACAGGATTCACATTCAAAATAGTCATTCTCAAATATTGGTAATCTCTTTACAACTTCATTTTTTGACATATAGCAAAGATATCTAAAATTGCAATGACTTTGTGCATTATCTCTAAAGTTTTGTGCCATTTTGCCATTTGTGAGATTTTCAGATTTACATAGTTGGCAGAAATAAAGTTTGAAAAATTTGTATCCACCTTGCATGAAACAGGGTACAATCGCTTCACCTTGTTTGACGTAAAGACTACATTTCCGTACTAATTACATACTTTTGCGAATTCGTCCTGCATGAAAACAGAAAATCCTCAATCAGTTAAAGTAGAACAGGACAAAATATTTCTATTCATATCCTCGACAAAATAAACATTCTTAACATTAACCTTTTGCCCTTAAAATTACAAAGAATGTTTCCCTGATTTGTTGCATAAACAAAGTTATCATTGCCCACCTCAACCTTCAATGGATCCTTCAGATCTACATAGGAGTAAAAATATTCATCACTGTTAACTATGTGATCAGTAAACCCAGAATCAAGTATCCACAGTAATGAAACAAAATTATTTTTAGTAGAATGAAAATGTACCTCGGTAGATAGGCTACTATGGGTGATAGGATTCACATTTTTTAAATTTTGAAAGCAGAATAAAGTCTCTTCTCCATTGATCATAGTGTATATCCTTAATACGTTTTCCAATGGGGCTAAAAAGTTTGTCTTTTACTTCACAATAATTTTCTAACACAATAATTTTAAATAAACCACTGACCTGCTACCATGTTAAAGTAAATCCATATGGGCTATAACATAGAAATAAACACTAAAAACACAGTTACAATAACTCCTTTATTCCTCACAACAAACTTGACACACTACAACAACAACTTAATACAAAAGTAAGGATACAATCTACTATTGAGCATGATAAATCGAACTTACAAAAACATGCGTCACAGTTAAGGAGTTACATAGCAAATAGTCTCCCTAACAATAGGAAAGCTTAGTTACTATATTTAATGTAATATTTTTCAAAGCAAAAGAATCATAAAGTTATTAAATTATAATTATTCAAATTCATTCATAACTCATTATAAAAAGTGAAATATATTATCGGAAATATATTTCATATTTATGAAATATATATGGAAGTAAATTTCATAAATTCACACGTTTATACATTAAGTTATCAATCAACTCCCATTTAAAATCACTGACTAAATAATTGACAAATTTTTTCATGTAAAAACTTATTGATTAATTAAAATACTTAATTACATTTTCAATTTCCTTCTGCTTGATTGTTTGCACTATATATTATAATTATTTCAAGTTAACCAGCCTGTAGGCAGTTCCATAGACTTTTAAACTAATTCCTTGCAGAAAAAAAAAAAAAACAAATAGTCTAAAACAATTGGAAGCTACTCACCTATTTGAACCTTCTCCATCCCCATTTGGCTGTGTGCCAGAAAGTAATAGTAAAGGGAGATTCAGCCAAGTTGTGCCTAACTCCGATAAGTCACTAGCATCACTAGCTCTAGAAGATTTTCGAGACGAAGCTCTTGAGCCACGATGTACATGGAGGAAGGCTGATAGCTTTCCTTGCCATCCTCCAGGAGATGAAGTTTGTGTCGTGCCATCTTCACCTTCTTGTAACGATGAATTTCTTTTACCGCTATTAGAAATGATAAAAAGAAAAGCTTCAAAATAAAATATTAATTTTATTATACCCTTGAATATTATTAAAACTTAGAACTAGTCAATAAATACCACCAAAAAAACTCATACACATACTTGAATCTATAGCTCAGTCCACGAATCTTTTACTAGACAGGACTCCACAGCTTTTAGCATCTAAGTTTAGATAGATATAGTCAATATGTAAACTTATGCAAAGTTACATTTTGATGGTCTGGTTGAAAATGTTAGATAATTCAAATATCTGAACTTTTAATTGAGGAATAAAACTTCAATAATAATTAAACCTCAATTTAGTTATTTTCAATAATTTCACTTGAACTATCTTACTAATTTTGCAGTCCTGGACAAAAACTTCAGCCAAAGACGTAAATTCTTAATCAAGTAGCTTCTATGCTGTCATAGTTCTTGACAAAATATCAGATGGTGGATTAAGAAAATTTATATAAATAAATTGTTAAGAAAATATATCTCACTAGTCAGGAAAAAAATAGGATCATAACTGTTTATATATAATAAATAATAACAGGTGGGAGAAAGAGTGTGGTGAACACACAAAAAGGAAAAATTACAGTAAGTTTTCGGGTAGATTTTACTCATTGGAGCTTTTTCTCTTCGAGTTTTTACTAATCTTTCTCTCACCTGCTCTTATTTATTATATATATTGCAGCAAGTGTCTGGTCTGGGACATACAAATAAACTGGTTCAAGATGAACAAACTGCAAAAAGAATAAATAGTAAATGCTAAAAAAAAAACTACCCCATAATTAATAATAACAAATCTGTCTGATGTTGATTTATGAAGATAGAAAGAGCTGGAATGTAACTTAATTAGGTAGGTTAGTATTATGCAAAGATAATACATGTTTAGAAAGTGAGCAGTAAATAACATGAGTGTTAGAATCTATCTATTAGAATCAGAATATATTAAAGTTGAAAGCTATTATTTTAACACTCTTTAAAAGAGATAAGAAGTCTACTTTTTTACAAGACTGATTCTGGTAACTCACCAGGGAAATTTATTTATTTATGATCTGGTTATCGAACAGAAGGATGTGAGGAAGGTAATAACCTGACTACAGGATGGGGTATAAGAAATATTATAACTTGGTTACTTACTAGAGGGAGCGAAGGAAATTAATAACCTGGTTACCTACTAGTGAAATGATGTTAGTTACTGGCTATCATGAGGCTACTCGTTGAAAGAAGGAAGGAAGATAACCCAGTTAGCAACCAGGGAAATGAGGAAAGTAATAATCAAGTAACCCACCAGAAAAATTGAAGGAACTGGTTATCTTCAGGGGTTCATAATTTATCATTTGGTTACAAGTTGAAGTAAGAAAATCATAGCCCGTTTACTCATAGTGGAAAATTGAGGGGAAAAAAGTGAAAGAAGTACAATTTAAGGACCTTAGAAGAATGAGCATTTTCACAATCATGAATCAGAGCTTCTTGTCATTTTTAATTATTAGCCTCCCAATCTTAAGTACCCAAAACATAATAAAATAATACTGGAGTATAATTTTTTTTAAATACTATTTTTAAACATCATCCAACCACATTTAGGTAGTTTTGTTGTTTGTTATGTTACGTGTGGTGTCAAAAGTGTGTCCGTTTCCTGTTCCTCATTTGATGAGTGTTTAAATTTTACTTATAATATTGAGGATGAACTTCTTATTATCGTGGGTTATATCTGAATATGGAATGGAAAAAGTGTGGTAAAGTGGTGTATTATAAGTCATTATGTTTTACTTTTAATGTAGGTTGGTATGACCCTACATTCTTGAATAAGATGAACATGAATAAGTTGAATTGTGGAGGTGTAAAATGTCTCCAGGAAGACAAAGGTTTTCCCATATAATGCTTGTTACATATTTTTAACATAATAATTTCTACTCTGTTTCTTATTCTTCTTGAAGAATTGTGATTACCTCAGTGACATACATATTTTATTTGCAGGGCTTAAAGTCTAGCTGCTTTTCACAACTTAAAGAGTAATCAACTTATCATAGCATCCAATAACCAACAGACCAAAGTGTTCAATATACTTACTGTTTGTAATTTCTATAGGCTCTTTGAATAATTCTTGCTGCTCTGTCTTGTCTTTTCCACATTCTTGTAGATGATACTATTTCAAGTTCTTTCCTTGTAGGAAACTGTTTCTTGAATTTGATATCCATTTGATCTTGCAACTGTTTGGTTTAAAATGTAATAAATTGTTACATATATGTCATTAACAACAGATTAAAAAAGTTATCAAATTAACATTATTAATAATTAACATTAGATTATTAATTAAATTTATTTAAACAACTCACCTTCTTAAATTCTTCAGTTTCTTCAACATGTCCAAGTACATGCTTTACAAGAGCATGAAGAATATCCAAACAGTGAATTTTATTTCCCCGAGCAATAGGGAGATTAAAGCTTACCAAGGCAACAATATTTGGTTTTGGTATGCCTAATGGAGGGTCTAAGCTTGCAATGAAATCAGAAAGTTGACCAAATCGAATAAATTGAGTAGCATGGGGATCAAACCTAATAAACAAGATAAACAAAACAATAGATATGCCTTAGAGCAAATATCTGTTAAACATTAAAAATCAATAAGAATTGGAAACTTAAGGTCTAATGGTTATTTGTGTAATCTTGGTGTGTTAAGAAAAAAATATTAAAAATTGTGGGAATCAGTAGAGCATATTTTTCTGACCATAGAAATAATTTATTCTGGGAATTATGAAAAAGAGATGACTCTTAAAATACATTTCCAATGATTATTTTAATCCAAAAGTTTTGATTAGTACTTACTTTGACCATCTGATGTAAAACATTTCTAAATCATCTTCAACAATACCAATTTCTTCTTCTTGATGGGCTTGATTGAAGTTTTCTAGTATAATAGCAATATACATATTTATGACTATCATGTAACTTATTATGATGAAGCTTGTAAAGTATGTAATAGCAAGGAGAGGGTGTCCACAATTTCCATTTGGTTGATTATTAAAGTGTATATCGCACTCAGGAGGTTGTACCATTAAAGATTCTAATACATCATTCCAACCAGCTGAAGTCATTAACCTAAATGATTAAAGCATTTGTAATGGATAATAACACTGATATTAATAAATTAAGCTTATATTATATAAATACAAATTTAAATTGCTGTCTTTCTTATCCTCCATTAAAAAAGAGTTAAGGAGAGTGATTAAAAGATTGTATGAGGAATACATATTCCAGACCTCCCTATTTTCTTAGTAGCTTCTTTGGTATGAGCAGAACCTAATGTGCAACACCAATTGCTGCAGTATTGAAACTGCAATATGAATAGCAATTTTTTCTTTAACCTTAAGCTAATAAAGAGAAACCCACTTTGATTCAGTTGTAAAAGCATTAGTTCAAGCGACATTGCTTAATTAAAGCAAGAAATTTATTAGTAAATAAGAAAAAATTGAAATCTGTTCACAAAGAATGAAGCTTATCCATCATGTTTTGACTCATGTTTACTTTTTTACAATCAAATAGTATTATTGCAATCAAGTGCAATAATACTATTTGATTTTAATTACTTTTACTTTGATTGTACTTTTGGACTATTAACCAGGTTCTTGGCAACCATAATTCAGTCTGCCTAAGGCCAGTTGGTATGACAAATAATAAATAATAAAATTTCACTTCTTAAACATGAGATATTAGCATAGGAAGTAATACTTTAATATGGATAAAAGAATATGTTTTATTATATGAAAATAAGGACAGTATCGCTATCCATGTGAAAAAACGGAATAAAGTATATTACAGGAAAACCAAATTATCATAACCAGGCATTATTTTTTCTTTGAATAAATAAACTCCCTACTAATATGAAGGTTGCAAATTTAGAAATGTTCAGAAAAAGGAATCAGGAGGACAGAAGAAACTAGCTGGATCATTTGGGGGAGTATAGGATCATTATTTTTTTAAGGATAGGCAAAGCTTATCTTGAAATATGATTGTCTTACTTAGGTGCACTATGTCAAATTACTTGGAGTCTCCTGAGAATACTACAAAATCGGAGTACCTGAGGACTTCAAGAACTCATGCAAAGCCTGCTACAATAATACTATCTCCTACAACAGCCTGCTCAAATCAGGCACTTCATGAAGGGGGAAATAATATAAATTTAACTTAAACTCATTCATTCATTATTTTCTGTACTTCAATTAGTGTGATATTATCACTAAATTCTGGCTCATTTAAAACTTAGTCAACCAAATCGAAGATGTCCTGAAAGAGATGGCAACCTAGCCAGCTTATGAGTCAATTAAAGTTGGTCAATACCATTGTGGATAAGGAATCTTCCCAGTTACAACTTTGTACATTTATGCCTCTGTACCTCTTCAGTGCATACATCATCAATCATAACAGTTAAAACATTAGCAGAGAGACCCAGCATAGTATTTCCACTGATTCTTATGATGGTGTCTAGCTTTCAATCAATTGAGGCTGAAGGTTCAAGATTTTTGAAGAGGATAGATGAAATTTAGGAATAAACTCAGGTTAAAGATTTTAAATTTCTGTATGGGTTTTTGGAGATTGGATGCAACAATTCTGTAAGGTTCTGTTTAAACTTATGTAAAATATCATAATTAACCATGAACTCCTTTGTGAAAAAACAGTTCAAATGCCTGATGGCCCCATTGGGATCAATAGATTATATTATCTTATTATTACTCATTACCATTGAAGATAATGGTACACAATATATATATATATATATATATATATATGTATAGTATGTAAGAACAGGTTGGATAAAGAGTGAAGGGAACACACTAAAAGGTCTCTCTCTACNATATAATATATGTATGTATATATAATACTCAACTTACTCAATACTCAAATATTATGAGTTCAATGCTGTCCAACTCTCCTCAATTTAGCACAGTTGCAATAAACTTTAACAGGTTGATTAATGGGCTAATCTTTGAGATTCCAGACTACCACACCAATTATTCTGGCCACTGATTGAATGTCATTATACGTCACACCCTTATTATTGGGTCAGCCTGTTAAGATTCTATAACCTTATTCAGGGAGTAACTTGTACCTGTACTAACCCCTACTGTCTAACTAAAACAGGGTCATAAATGTCAGCTTACAGATAAAATTTAAGTTTAAGAGAGTATCTGGAAGAGGCCAGCCCTGAGGGACTGCTCAGTGAATCTTTATAGGACTTGTATTGTTGATTAAGGAGCTCAAAATAACTGTATTCCTTAGAATGTCTAATACAATTTCTATAATAATATTTGATACTCTCCCAATACTCCTTTATCTTCCAGTATTTCCTAGTTAAACCATGTTATTAACGACTATTTCCCATCACAGTACATTCTCTTTTGCCTTCCTTGTCATTACAAATAATACAAAAAAAAAAAA